>JAHFWF010000050.1:290000-570620 GCA_022545495.1 Chrysanthemum lavandulifolium | reverse complement strand
TGATAAGGGGTGAAAGGTGTGGGGGATGGTTGTCTGGGTTTTGCGGAAAAGCGAGGGTGTAGGGATGGCGGTGAAAAGGAGGAACCCGTGAGGGTTTGACCGATGAGTTTGACTAGCTTTAATATAATGAAGGGGGTCAAATAAAGGGGTCACAAGGTTGGCGGTCACAATTGAGATTTGACAAGGTCAAAGGGCTTGTAAAGGTTAAAACACAAGGACCTATTATGTAATTTACGAAAATCAAGGGACCAAGGCGCCATTTATGCAAAGTTTCCCAAGGGACTAAAAGTGACAAGTTTTAATAATATAAGGACTAAACTTGACATTTTCAAATTTCAAGGGCCATTTTGCCAATTTTGAAACTTGGAGGACCAAACTTGTAATTTCTCAAAACTTTTGATATTTTTCACCAAAGGACTAATTTTGACAACTTATGATTTTAAAAGGACCTTTGGTGATTTTACTTTGAAATAAGGGCTCGGGGACTATTTCGACAACTTTTGAAACTTAGGGGATGAACGCCAATTATGCAAAATTAGCTCATTTTCATCGATTTTAAACATTTTGCATCCGAAACATATAAAATGCAATTTTAGATATTTTCGATATTTTGATGCATTTGAGCATTTTAAACGTTTTGCGTTCGTTTGACCAAAATGATGAGTATTTACACACTCATCAATCCCCAACTAAACTATTGCTAGTCCTAGCAATCTTTTGAAAAAACATAATGGATTTGAATCTCTTTACCAAAAGCCATTACTTGAGTAGCCAAATGTTTCGGTTCAAGTAAGAACTATGGTACCGATAACCAGTGTGATTTTGAGCAAACCACCGACTTCAGAGTTTGATTTGTCTTTACGAAGCCGTTTGCTCGGACTAGCCAACTCTTAGATAAATTATCAATATTATCTTTGGTGGTGATTACCAATTATGGTTTTTCCAATGCCTTTACCACAAGCCATAAACTTGCGGGCTGCCACTCTTCACTAATTAAAGATATGGTGAAATGAATACCATACAATTTTGGGCAAATTGCAAGCGTCAACGGTTTGAGATATCTTTACCAAGAGCCGTTTGCTCTGGATTAGCCAATCCTTTTGTCTATTAGACAAGCGATCGATAACCATAAGTCGAGTAAGTGCAAAACACTTACTCCAAAAAAAAATTTGGCCAAAAGCGGAAATTAGCGGTATAATTACATGATAAAATTCGTGAGAATTCCCCCACTAGAAATGAATATTGCCCTCAATATTCAAAGTACACTGTTATGCGAAACAAAGAACGTAAAGGGAAATACTACGGCCATTATTTGAATTTTTTTTTTTTTTTTTTTTTTTTTTTTGAAAACTATATATATATAACATGTGGGCAACTCCCACATAGGTGGAACACATGGGTGAAAACCCATGTTTAGCTCTTATTTTGATTCTTGAGTCGCTAGCTTGACTCGACCAATTAATTGGTTCATGGGGAAGCAAAGTGGAAGAAACAATCTCCATCGGACTTTCATTCAAGATGTTTGGACAAACATTTGAAGCACGTGAAAGTTCCACACCGATGAGATATACATAGAACCGGCTCAAGAATGATAAATGAAAATGCGGGGTCAAAGATAGTGTCTTCATTCCGAAGGAGTGAAGATGAAGAGAAATCACAAGATATTTGAGGAAAGGAAGAAAGATTTTGATAACAATCGATTGTTACAAGGAACCGGGTTCCTATTTGACAATCGAGTGAAGTGGGACCTCCACAATACTCACAACAATAAAACTGTTGAGTCGTAATTGGTGAATTATATGGATATTGGTCATAACCAAAGTTCCGAGCATCACCGAAAACTGCTCATAGACAAATGTGTTTCCGGATTGACACTCAAATCCTTGGTGAGGACCTCCACAAAATTCACAGCAGTAATGTTGATTATATGAAGATAAGTCGGGCTGTGGTGGGTAATTGGAAAATTTTGAGGGTCGTTAAATGAGTTCGATTAGGATCATAATCAAATGAATTTCTCGAACCACAAAACAAACAACTCCGTTATGAATATCATTACCACATTGTACACACGCACACCAACGATGTGGTGAACCAAAAGAGGCTCACCACAACCGACACAAGGAATAAACGATTTCATTTGAAAGTTATGAGAAGGAATCGCTTTATTCAAAGAATCAACAAAACCAACATGGTGATCCGAATGACTATTAAGACTTGAAGAACATTTTGAAAAATCCGGAGGTGGGACAAGTGGTGTGCTCGAGAGCTAGCAATTTCCACCACTTCCGTTATGGTCTCGGTTCGGTTCTTGAGAAACGTGAAGATTAGGCAAGTCATTCTTGCTAGTCACCGGTCTAAATTCGCATGTTTGCTTTTAACCGTAAATCGTGAAAGTTTAGGATCAATTTTAGACGGCTTAGGAGCAATCGAGGGTTAGATCTTTGGATAACCGTAGGTTGGACGATTTAGCATCTCCATTATCGATGGAAGTACCGGTCCTTTGTCACCCCGGTTTCTCGCTCCATTTCCCTACGAATTAATGGATCATCACGAACAACACGAATTCTTGACATTTGTGATAAAGTCAAGTTTTTCAACTTCGTCCCGTAATTCGCTATAGTCGAGAGATTCCATGAGAATAAGAAGTTAGAATCAAATGGATAGAGGGTAAAGGGATAAAGAATCAAAAAGGGTAAGAGGGTAAAGAGGAATATTTTTGGTATTTTTAAAAACATGTTGTGAAAACAAAGAATGAAAATCTTTTGGGTTTTTGATTTTAAGATGTTTTTGGATTTTGGATTTTATAAGAAAATATAAATACATATAGATGGTATGAACAATGAGTGAATATTCAAATCACTAATCTGCTAAACGAAGATAATCAAGACACTCCCGGCAATGGCGCTTAAATTTGATTGGTGCAAAACCGCAAGTTTTCACACAAGCCGCCACTTGTGAATGGTCGACCGTAAGAAACTTCAAACAGTTTAAACACCAATGCAATGAAGATCAGGAGAGTATAGGGTTTCCCCGGGTCGTTATGTCCCAACGAGCCGTGCGAGAATAATCAAACGTGTAGTGATCGAGATGATTTGAATGGAAAAGAGATATGATTGATTTATACCTAAAGAAAAAGTACATAAACTACAGGGGCTTAAATGCAAATTAAAGAGAAAAAAGATAAAAAATATTAAATAAACGCTATCACTATTTTTACAATGATGTTTTTGTGATTTTATAAAACAAAATGACTTAAATAAACTATTTTAATTAAACGTAACCTTAAATTACCTAAAACGTGACCTAGACCGAAACGCGTTATGTATAAAAATTACGCGAGTCATAAGATAAAACGTAAAATTTGTGAAATAAAAGGCCTACGAATGTAAAAACAATTTTCTTACGTACTAAATGACAAAAGAAAATTTAGGAAAAAGCCGGGTATTTTTCGACTCTTAAATTATTTATTACTAATTAAAACAAAATAACACTAATTAAATTATTAAAATACTAAAACATTTTGGAAAATTCAAAAATTCACAAAAGTACCTTGAGTTATGCTTAATCAGAAAAATAAGAAAACAGTTGGTTGTTTTGGAAATAAGCTCAAAATAAGCTAAAGAAAGCTAATAAGCAAACCGGCCAAACGTTCTTAAGTATTTAATAGTGTAACATTTGAACGAAAGAAGTCCCAAGGGCGCGGTCATACAGTACATGCTATCACTCTCATGAGGGAGAGGTCTCGTGTTCGACCCCTGCCTCCCTTTTGCACAATCATTTTTTTTTTGAAATTTTCTTTGAGGTTGAAAATGCAATCAAAACAAGAAAGTTTTGTAAAACTTTGTTTATGAAAACACACAATAAGTCGTTTTCACGACTTATTGCCACCGACGGACGTAAAGATCAAACACCCTTTAAAACTTGGGACCTCAATAAGCACTCAAACAAACACCCATTTATGAACCGATATGAACAAAAGCGGTTGGGAAATGTTCATGAGCATAAAGCAATAACATTTTAACTAAAGTGTGCCTAGATAAGCTGAAAATAAGCAAAGTAAAAAGGGGAAAACAGTGGCAAGAGAAAATAAGCTAGGGGGGTCTAATACTAAAGGAAAGAGAGCAAACAAGCAAATAAGTAACAAATAAGCACTAACTAAGCTGAAATTACACTAAACCTAAGCTAATTATACTAATTGCTCCTAAATATCTGAATAAGCTAATCTAGAAACCCAAAAAGCACTTGGAAATTGACTTAGTCATATGGTGGTTTGCAAGACACCGCTTATGGTGCTCACTTTGGAGCTTATTTGAGATAAGCTAGAAAGAGATTAAGGCTCGAGTTTCGGCTACTTGAAGCACACCTAGCCCACTTGCTATTTCCCAATAGACACTCTCAATAAAATCGCTTGCGACTTATTAATAAGTCGAGAAAACCATGGATGTGGATCGATCACCCCGCACGAACAAGCAAGTTCCCAAACCACCCACTTTGAACCCACTGCACTTTAGCAAAACATTTTTGTGAATTTTTTTCTTAACCACGCTTAAACAAGTTTGGTTGACTTCTTATTTTATTATTTAAAATTTTCTAACTCAACCTAAAATTGCTTAAACTACTATACAAATATCGAGGAAACTCAAATATATATTTTTCTTTAAACCGCTTAAAACTCAAAACTTGTGAATCTTTGTAAACTGTTTGCTAACTCTAAACACCGACATTAATTGCTTGGACTTAATCGATTTTTAAACCCAAATTGGTTCAAAACTCTCTTTGACCCATTTTAACCCACAAACCAAACAGTCCTTTATGTAACCAAAACATATGTTTAAAGAAAACTTTTCATTAAACATTGAAATTTTGAACTGAAATGGACTTCGGAAAACTGAATTACTTATACTAACAAGCTTTTAAACACAAATTACACTAAAATTAAGATGAGCTTTATCAGTTGACTTTCGTTGACTTTACATGAAAATTTCTCAAACTTGGAATTAATACTTGAAATTAGTTCCAATACACTGAATTAACTAAGGTTCATACTAATATACTTGAAATTACAACTTAAAGTTTATTTAAGACATAGAAATTTTAAATACGACATACAAGGAAAAATGTAAAACTAACTACTTGCTCTCTAGCTTCTTCTTCCTTCCTTTTTATATGCCAAAGGCTTCTCTTACATCTTCTGATTAAATCCCATCTCTCAAATTGGCCATTGGATGCTTTGAGTGAATTTTGGCCATTAGATCAAAATTTGGCGGGAAAAGGGTTTATGCCAGTGGGTGTGTTTGAGTGCAAAGAGGGGGTAGGCATTTAATGCCTTTTGGAGTGTGGTGGAGGTGGAGTGATAAGGGGGTGAAAGGTGAGCTGGGGGGATGGTTGTCTGGGTTTTGCAGAAGAAGCAGGGGTGTAGGGGATGACAGTGAAAAAGGAGGGAACCCGTGAGGGGTTTGACCAGTGAGTTTGACTAGCTTTAATATAATGAAGGGGGGTCAAATAAAGGGGGTCACAAGGTTGGCAGGGGTCACAATTGAGATTTGACAAGGTCAAAAGGGCTTGTAAAGGTTAAAACACAAGGACCTATTATGTAATTTCTGAAAATCAAGGGACCAAGGCTGCCATTTATGCAAAGTTTCCCCAAGGGACTAAAAGTGACAAGTTTTAATAATATAAGGACTAAACTTGACATTTTCAAATTTCCAAGGGCCATTTTTGTCAATTTTGAAACTTGGAGGACCAAACTTGTAATTTCTCAAAACTTTTG
Organism: Chrysanthemum lavandulifolium; assembly: GCA_022545495.1. Taxonomy (NCBI): domain Eukaryota; kingdom Viridiplantae; phylum Streptophyta; class Magnoliopsida; order Asterales; family Asteraceae; genus Chrysanthemum; species Chrysanthemum lavandulifolium. The sequence continues at coordinate 564,850 of JAHFWF010000050.1, read as the reverse complement.
ATATTTTTCACCAAAGGACTAATTTTGACAACTTATGATTTTAAAAGGACCTTTGGTGATTTTACTTTTGAAATAAGGGCTCAGGGACTATTTCTGACAACTTTTGAAACTGGGGACCGAACGCCAATTATGCAAAATTAGCTCATTTTCATCCGATTTTAAACATTTTGCATCCGAAACATATAAAATGCAATTTTAGATATTTTCAGTATTTTGATGCATTTCTGAGCATTTTTAAACGTTTTGCAGTTCAGATTTGACCAAAAATGATGAGTATTTACACACTCATCAAAAACTATTAACTCAAACTATTTACGTACTCTATTTGTTTCGTTAAAATGATTTTATATTTGTTATCGACAAAACATTAGAAGATCGTAAAATATAAATAAACGTTTTCACGGCTTATTTGTATTAACAATCTCCCCTTTTTGTTGATGACAAAACATAAAATTATTTTAAGGAAAAGCTAAAATTGTAAAAATTTGAATTTGTAGTTTTACTTTCTTCTCCCCTTTTGTCGAAACAAAAGTGTTAAAAGAAACTAACACAATTTTTATAAGAAAAAAATGTAAAATGTAAAGAGAGCAAGTGACGGAATGGTACTGTCTTAACTCCCCTTGACGAGTCCATCCCTATGTAAGGCGCCAAGGACATAACGTAAAATAAACTAATTGTGTTTGAATTTAAGTTTGCAAATTGTTCGTCTAAGACTAAAGCGTGCTCCCCTTGAATATTGCAATGTTGCAATGGGGTGTCATGAAGTGTAATCCAAAATTGGATTAAGTTGCAAATGATTTTGCAATGTTGTTTGACACAAAGCTCCCCAGCTTTATGGTGTCAATATCTTCATGTGTATTTTGAATAACTACAAAACAAAGGTTAGAAAACAAGAGTATAGTGCATAATTTCCTGCAAATAAGACTCAAGTTAGTAAAAATTTGTGCTTCGCATACCACGGATCCCACGGTTCCCTTCAAGGAGGATCCGTCTAGTTATCTGGAAGGATCCGACTATCTCATACAGCTTTCTTCAAGAAGAAGAAATGTCATGGAATGCTATTTGAGGAAATGAGATATATGTACAATATAACAAGCACAACACACATAATAATCATAGCATATAAGTATTCATTCAATAAAACAAGAGATACACAACCAAATCTCTAAAAACTAAGAGAATGAACTTTAGCCAAACAAGTGCTACTAATGCTAAAGAGTTACCCAAATTTGAGGTTCAACTAAAACTAAATGATGATCAAGGATGAGAAAGGTTTCCTAAATGTTCTAAGTTTGAGCTTTTGAATATGATGCTCATTGTAGTTTAGGCTTGTTAACCTCTTTGAAACGTTCGAGGAGGTGATAAAACATGAAACGTTGCTCTTCACGTAGTTCATGTATCAACCTTTCAACATGTTTACAATGATAGCAATCCTTGTCATGGTTTTGGGTTTCTTGAAGTGAAAGTTCAAGTGAAGTGGGTTGAGGATCTTCAAATGAATGAGGATTTGGTGGAGGCTCATTAAGTGGTGGCTCTACAATGTATGATGGTAAAGGTAAAGAAGCATCAACTTCCATTTGATCGGGTGGTTGCCTTTGATGTCTTCTCATAATCCAAAATGGACTATTGGGAGGAATAATAAAGTTTTCTTTTGGATCAAGTGTTGATTCAACACTTTGATTTTGTTGCTCAATCTTTTCAAGTGAATTAGTTGGTAATGGTGAAAGATGAGATGGCCAAGAAGGTAAATCTTCTACATTGTGAGAGTGTGGAGATGATTGGGAGGTGGCTCTAGGTACTAATGAAATAGGTTGAGTTGTGGAGGGTATGTTTGGTATATTAGAATTTGGTGATGAAATCTTAGTGAGAATACTCTTCTTGGGAATTAGTTTGATTGGTTTCCTTGGTGTAGGAGAAATCCTAGCATAGGTGGACTTAACCGGAGATGATTCGGTTGAGGAAACTTCGTGTATGATTCTAGCAAGTTTCTTAGGTGGTTCTTGAGTGGATGAGTAAGCACTAGGAGCTTTTCTCATGATGAGATGACTAAGGAGGATGGTTGCAATTGCTGATAATTATGTTTGTGTTTGATGACTAAAGTGTTCTTGGCAATGTGGGTTATAAAGGGAAGAACTTTGCAATTGTATTTAAGACTTAATCCACTAATGTTCTTGGAAATGTGATGATTAATATGCACAAGTTTGAGATTCAGGGTTTCACTGATCTAGGAACTCATTTAAGATGAGATGGAGTGTTTGAATTAGGAAGATGAGTTGAAATGATTGTTTTAGCTATGTTTGACATAAACTGTCACCCGGATCCCACGGTTCCCTCCTTGAAGGGATCCGGCTAGGCTAATCCTAGGGATCCGGCTCTCAGCAGTTATGACAGGTTTGAAATGAGGTTTCTAGGAGCTAAAGCCTATCTCATTTTGAATGTTTCAGCTTCTCCCGAGGGTTTAGGATGAAAGGGTACTTGAATGATTAGAGGTAATAAGTGTTATAGCAAATGATTGCTTTTTATGAAAGAGGATGGGACAAGATGACTACCAATGGATGTCCAAGGATAACACTAAGAGTTATGAAGGTGTCAAGTCATAATAAATGATCCTAGTGATCGATTTTAGCTTGAGGTGATATTAAGAAAATTCTTAAAATTTCAAGAATTGAAAACTAATTTTGTCTTACCTTGAGATATAATGGCTAGAAGCAATTTCCTAAAATTGCTTAGTTTGTCTTCTTAAAGTGTTTTGAGAGGTGAGAAATAGTTTGTGAGTAGTTGAAGCGGAAATATGGTGAGTGTTGATAAAATCAGACTAAGATCTTAAGTAAGCCTTTAGTGAGTCTAAGCCTTTCTCATCATTGAAGTGGACTTAGTTGGGTTCTACAAACATATGCTAAGCTAATGTGATGTTAACTAGAAAGCGCTTTGATGTAATCAATGTCAGACAGATCGATGTCACGGATCCCACGGTTCCCTCAAGGAAGGATCCGCTAGGCTAATCCTAGGGATCCGCATCCGCAGATAAGAACCAACACGTAACCTACACATAAATGATGCGCAGCTTATGCACACTAGTAGATAGAGCGGAGAAACAAGCATGTTTATCACAAAACACTAGTTAAAGACAATATCCAAATAATCATAAACCGAAAATGCTAAAATGTAATCATCCAAACATAAGATAAAGAAAACAAGCACAATCCTATTGTCTCTTTCGTCAATCCATTCTTTTCCTTTTTGACGGCTTAGTGAGGTTGTATGCGAGGTTTTGAATCATGCCCCTCAATTGCTTAAATTCCGCGGTTTCGTTTGGAATGGTCGGAAGTTGTTTGTGGTATTCAAGGATTTCCAATTTGATGTTGGCTACGGGGTCGACATCTTCTTCATCTTCTTCTTCTTCACCGGCCGAGGAGTGCGAGAGAGTTTCCGGTTGCTCTCCATTGACCATGAACCGTTTAGAAGGTCGTTTGGTAAGAGGTACCATGACGTGATCGGAAAGATAATGATCATCGTTGATAGGAGATGGTTGCAATGTACTAACATACTTACAAAGTCGTGTTAGAAGCATACCTGATAACGCTACACGCGTCGTTCGGGGTCAAGGAAACTTCCTTTCTTCGAGCAAGTTTTATAACACCCTAGGCGAAGAACCTAATCGTTGTAGTGTAGTAATTAGGGTAAGCCACGGTATTGATATCGTTCTCTGGGGAATAGGAATGCTAGTAAGGAGTTACTACGCTAAGGTTAAGGTTGAGGAAGATTATTTTTGTATTTTTATATTTTATGAAATGGAAAGGTACGAATCTCGGTATTGGATTGGGGGGTTGGTATTTCACCGATTACTATACTATTATCTAATTATCTAAACTAAGGTTGTGGGAGTCTATGTCTAATTAATGTGTGCTCGTATGATAGTTTAAAGATGTGTTTACGTAGGTTGTATTACTCCTTAATTATCTCCTATTGATGGTTGAGTTGTCACATCTTATTCTTAGTTGCGTTGTGTGTCTAAAGTTGTAGGGTATGCGTTTCTCCCTAAATCTTTGAACTTACCAAAGGGTCTCGTCTACAAACCCACTAGGGATGATAAACTCCTACTCTAAGGCGCTCTTTGGATGGTTTAGCCTACAACTACTCAGGTAATTATATTCTAAGGTTCACAAAGATGAATCAAGCATTGAGTACACAACGAATGACCTATCGCATTACTAGATCATTAATCAACTAAGATAAGAAACAACCAATCAATATTCAATAATTAAGTTTCATACTTCCTAAGCAAACACACAAATAAATTAGCCGGACATGGAAAACATGCAAGCATACACACAAATAATCAAAGACATAATTGAATTAATGAAGTAAAGACTTATCTTGATGTAAGATAGGGTTTAAAACCCTAAAATACTTGTACAAGACACCTTAGGTTCGGTTTTAGGTTTTCACCCAAAAGACTCTCCACAAAGACCTAAAAATTTGGATTCTATATATAAGATTACATATGCGACGGCGTCACCTTATGTTTCGTGGCGCCGTGTCGCCGCCATTAGGGTTTCGCCTTGGCCACGTTAACCTTGCGACGGCGCCACCTTATGTCCGTGACGCCGTCCTCTTCGCCGGCGTCGTCTCGGATTGCATCTAGGCCGTATGAGTAGCGACGGCCTACTCTTTCACAACTAGACGCCGCCACTTGAAAATACGAGTTTTGAGTTCGCATCGTCACAAAAATCTTGGGACGGCGTCGCCATTAGCACCGACGCCGCCTTCTAATTTCAAAGAATCGTGAGTGTCTCGATTTTGACTTTGGCCATTTTCTTCATATATTCGCCTTTTCGTCCAAATAAGTGCCATTCCAAAGATTTTGCCTTCAAGAGACCTAAAAAGTGAAAAGGAACGATATTAAGCAATAACGGATACAAAAGTGATCAAATAAGGACTTAAACGACCCTCAAAATGGTACCTTTAAAACCTTATCAAATATCCCTACACTTGTTATTTGCTTGTCCTCAAGCAAATGTGCTTTTAGCCAATTAATTTATAAGTTACGGGTCATGAAGCATTAATTCAAAACGGTCCACAACACATATAAGCTCATAAAAGTCATAACAAGCACGAATTACATAGTAGCACCTCACATGGGGTGTTTGGATACTCACATCTCTCTCGGTGTATATATGAAATATAACAAAATAGGAAATGGAAGATAAACACTCATTAACCGGTCCTAGTACATAGATTACCATAGGCTTGAGAATAGATCAAACCTCCATCGCTTACGTAAGCACCTAGGAAAGACTATCAAAGAGGTCTTTTAAAGGGTTGTAATGTTAGGCTTACGGTAGGAAACAAAGGGTTTGGTGGGATAGGCTATTTAGTGGTGGCAAGTCAAAATCTCTATGTTAATCGCATATGAAGAATGGCTTTGCTAAGCCAAGACTCGACACTCTAAACTCTAGATAACTCAAATAAATAAACATAAATTCAAAGATAGATGTAGGATGGTAGCCCTTTTTTTTTTTTTTTTTTTTTTTTTCTATTTTTTTTTTCTTTCTCTTTTCTATTTTTTTTCGATTTTTTTTTTTTTTTTTTTTTTCATACACTTTTACTCTACCATCCTCTAAGATAACATCAAAATACTAGGGATTTAAAGGCATATCCCTACACTTGAGTTTTTATTACTCTAATACTAATTTGACCCGAATTGAAAAGATCAAAACACTTGGGGTACATTATTATGCAAACAAAGGAATTTGAATTTTAACATTCCTTCCCGTCATTTCATAAATTTTAACTTTCCCATGAATCCCAATCGTCCCAAAACTCAGATACAAAGGATATGACTCGACTTAGCAACTTATGCAAGCAACTAGATAATTGAACTAAGGGTTTGGGGTGATAACAAACATTTGCACTAAAAGTGAGTGCATAAGGGGTAGGCTAAGGCGATTTGGGTGTATATTTGGGGTGGGGTGTAAACAATGCTCTTCATTGATATTCGAAAACCGAAACATCACGAGAACCGCGAAAAGGATAGGTTCTCGAGGGTTAACTAGGGTATCGTGTACTAAAGATGAGTACAACGCAGTGGGTGTGGGGAATTACTCAACCGATGTGGAAGAAGTAATTATATTACGGGTATCAAACAAGGGTTATCCTAATGCCTCTTATCATTTAGTTATTCCTAACTACACAAGTGTAGCCTCACTTGCGATCTCGAATACATCACAAAACAAGTTCTAGAATCTAATATACTACCGGCTCACACTCTAAGCATTGAAGATGAATGCTTTAATTCCTACTAATCTAAGGGCGATCCTCACATTTTGGTGGAATTTGGGTGGTAAAGGGTTTTGTGCTAGTCATGCAACTTCCTATCCATGAGACACTTTGTTAAGACTAATGGCCCACTCCTATATGTCATTGATGAGTGTGTAAATACTCATCATTTTGGTCAATCGAATCGCAAAACGTTTAAAATGCTCGAAATGCATTAAAATATCGAAAATATTCCAAAATTGCATTTTATATGTTTCGGATGCAAAATGTTCAAAATCGATGAAAATGAGCTAAGTTTGCATAATTGGCGCTTCAGGTCCCCAAGTTTCAAAAGTTGTCGAAATAGTCCCCGAGCACTTAATTTCAAAGAAAAATCACCAAAGGTCCTTTTAAATCATAAGTTGTCAAAATTAGTCCTTTGGTGAAAAATATCAAAAGTTTTGAGAAATTACAAGTTTGGTCCTTCAAGTTTAAAATTGGCAAAAATAGTCCTTGGAATTTTGAAAATGTCGACTTTGGTCCTTGTACTATTAAAACTTGTCATTTTCAGCCCTTGGAACAACTTTGCGAATTGGCAACATTGGTCCCTCGAATTTTGAAATTACAATTAGGTCCTTGTTATTAAACCCTTTAAACCTCGCCCTTGTCATTCCCTTTTGGACCACCTAAGCCATGCGACCCCTGTCATTTTGACCCCTTTAATATTAAAACCACCAAACCCTTTGGTCAAATCCCTATACCCGCCTTTTTCTTTTCTTCTTCACACTCCACCTCTCGCAACACACCGCCCTCACCATTCCCCACCACCTTTCACCCCTTATCACTCCACCCCCACCACATTCCAAAAGGCATTAAATGCCTCCCCCTCTTGCACTCAAACACACCCACTGGCAAATAATCCTTTTCCCGCCAAATTTTGATCCTATGGCCAAAAACCACTTAAGTCATCCAATGGCCCAAATTGAAGATGGGATTTACTCAGAACAAGTGGGAGAAGCATTTCACATATAAAAAGAGGAGGAAGAAAGAGAAGAGAAGTAGTAGTTAGTTTAATAATTTTCCTTTATGTCGTTTTTTAAATTAATGTTTTAGTTTAAGTCAAAATGTTGTAATTTCAGTTTCTATGTATCACATTTAAGTTAAAACATCATTGTAATGTGCTTTTGAGTATCAATTCAAGTTTTTTATATAAGTTTCAATTTTATTGTTCACTGTTGCAATTTTCAGTTTCACATTCTATTGTCCAAACTTTTAGTAGCTCATTTTTAAAATCAAACAAGTTTATGGAAGCTACTTATAGCTTTTTGTAAACTTATAAGTTATTTTTTAAGCAATTTGTGAAATGGTCAACTAAAGTCAACTGTGAAGTGAAATTGTGGTTCAAGCAGTTTGGAAATGGAATGGGTTGATGCAGAGTTGATATTGGGTTGGATTAGCTTAGGATAGAGTAGTTATGGTTCTGGTTTGAAGCTGCAATATCAGCTGGATACTTGTGAGTTTTGTTTATCTCCTTTTCATTTTTAGTTCAATTTTCATACTGTGCTTGTGTTTGTATCTGTGTTCATTGATGGCTTAAACCTCGCTCAAGAGTTGTAATTAGCATATCTAGATTAAGTTTCAATGATAGCTTAAGCCATATCAGTAGTTAGCTTAGTTTGAATTTTCAAAACAGTTTCTAAAGTTGTGTTTGGATTTGCTGTTTAAACTGTCTTAGAGTTTTGCTCAGGGGTTGAGACCTGTTGTTTCATGTTTGTTTAGCTCTAATATACTCATTGCTGTCTTAATATTGCACCTACATTAGTCCAAAGTCAAAATCACACAAGTACTGTCTTAACTGCTTCACTGTTAGGATTTTTAGAAATCAAAAGCTTGTTTTAGGTTTGTAATACATAGAGTTAGATTGCATTAGGTCTATTTCATCATTTAATATCAATATCAGTCTACAAATTGGATTCATAGTTCAATTTAGTCAACATATCAATTCTGTCAAAAAGTCAAATTAGTGAAAAATCAGTTTTGAGCCTAACTAGAGAGATTTTTCATGAGTTCATTTCTGGGCCAATTCAAGTGAAATTTGGTGTTCATAAACTTCACCGGTCTCATTTCTTATTACCATTTTTGTGGAATTTTACAAATTTTTTACAAGCTCCAAATAAGCTTGTGAATGTGGTTCGAGTTCCCACAAGCACAAGCTCGCTTTTAACCGAGTGTGCAGGACTTGTGCAGGATTGCACAGAGCTCATAAGAGCTTATCATGGTCTAATTTTGGTTTATAAGTAGCCACCCAGTGTCTACTTTAGGTCCCTTCTTTTAGTTTTGAGTTTAGCTTATTTGGGTGGCTTGTGCTTAAGCTCAAAGTAGTGACCCTAAAACATGTTTTTAACTCATAAGCTCAAAACATCAAATCTGTTGAGCTTGTTAATCAGAGGTTAAGACTTGTGGAAATTAGTTGATTTTGAGTACTTTTATCATAATATAGCTTCTGTAATCAGTAGGAGGTCTTTGGTTTTCATTTGCTTAATATAAGTGCTTATTTATAAGCTACTTGCATTACAGTTTCATTTTCTTGCACACAACCACCTGTTTTTCCATTTTTCCTAGATTCTCTATATTATTTTAGACTTATCTTGAATTTTTCAAATTTTTCTAAGATAGTTTGCTATTTTTCTTTATTTAAATCAATTTTAAGCCTTTTAATTAGCATTTAATACCAATAATTCGAAAAGTTTCTAAAAATAATTTTTCATTTTTCTTAAGTTAAGATAAATATAAAAGACAAAAAATATTTTTCCAGATTTTTCTTAGTTAAATTTGTATTTTTAAGCAATTTAATTAGTTTTAAGTAGTTTTAATTCATAGAAAATACAAAATAATCATAAAATACAAAAATAGTTTTGAAAATTCTCTTTATTATTTCAGATTTTCCAAGCCAAAATTTTATTTTTCTAGCTTTATTTCATATTTTCTTGTATTTTAAGCTATTATTAAATAGTTAAAATAGTTTTAATTAATAATAATTAGATAAATAGTTATAAAAATAATTTTCTTTATCTAAAAATTTTCTTTTATCATTAGGTTTGTAAAATGTCATTTTCATATTTTTAGGATTTATATTGTTTAAGTTTTACATTTTCTTTTGTACGTCGCGTAGTTTTTTAATTCAGTTTTATAAAAACATAAAATCAAAAACATCATTTTGCAAATAGTGATAGCGTTTATTTAATATTTTTTATCTTTTTAATTTTCTTTAATTTGCATTTAAGCCCCTGTAATTTATAGGCTTTTTCTGTAGTTATAATCGTTAAAAACTCTTTTCCATTCAAATCTCTCGATCACTATTCGTTTGGTGATTCTTCAGATAGTTCCCCGGGACATAACGACCGGGAAACACTATACTCTCGATCTTCATTGCATTACGTGTCCGAACTGTTTTAAGTTTTTACGGTCGGCCATTCACAAGTGGTCGGCTTGTGTGAAAAACTTGACGGTTCACCACGAATCAAATTTTTAGGCGCCACGGGAGTCAGGCTTGATTATCTTCCGTTTAGCAGATTAGTAATTTGAATATTCACTCTTTGTTCATACCATCCATCTATCTGTATTTATATTTTCTTATAAAAATCAAAAACCCAAAAAGATTTTCATTCTTTGTTTTTACAAAATGTTTTTCAAAAATACCACAAATATTCCTCTTTACCCTCTTACCCTTTTTGATTCTTTATCCCTTTAACCTCTATCCATTTGATTCTAACTTCTTCTCATGGAATCTCTCGACTACGACGAATTCTGGGACGATGTTGAAAAACTTCAGACTTTATCACAAATGTCAAGAATTCGTGTTGTTCGTGATGATCCATTGATTCTGCGTAGGAAATGGAACGAGAAACCGGGGTGACAAAGGACCGGTACTTCCTCTAATAAAGGAAGTGCTAAATCGTCCAACCTCGCTTATCCAAAGATCTAACCCCTCAATTGCTCCTAAGCCGTCTAAAATTGATCCTAAACTTTCACGATTTACGGTTAAAAGCAAACATGCGAATTTAGACCGGTGACTAGCAAGAATGACTTGCCTAATCTTCACGTTTCTCAAGAACCGTAACCGAGACCATAACGAAGTGGTGGAAATTGCTAGCTCTCGAGCACACCACTTGTCCCAACTCCGGATTTTTCAAAATGTTTTTCGAGACTTGATAGTCATTCGGATCACCATGTTGGTTTTGTTGATTCTTTGAATAAACCGATTCCTTTCATAACTCTCAAATGAAATCGTTTATTCCTTGTGTCGCTTGTGGTGAGCCTCTTTTGGTTCACCACATCGTTGGTGTGCGTGTGTACAATGTGGTAATGATATTCATAACGGAGTTGTTTGTTTTGTGGTTCGAGGAATTCATTTGATTATGATCCTAATCCGAACTCATTTAACGACTCCTCAAACTTTTCCAATTACCCACCACAGCCCGACTTATCTTCCTATAATCAACATAATCTGCTGTGAATTTTGTGGAGGTCCTCACCAAGGATTTGAGTGTCAATCCGAAACACGTTTGTCTATGAACAGCTTTTCCGTGATGCTCGAAACTTTGGTTATGACCAAAATCCATATGATTCACGATCCGGACTCAACATTTTTATCATTGTAGTCTTGTGGAGGTCCCCACTTCAGCTCGATTGTCAAATAGGAATCCATTTCCTTGTAACAATCATGACTCTTCTGTGTTTGACAATTTCCAACCTCCACAAAGACCATACGGTTCAAACTCCACCGAGCCGTTATCTCAAGAAATCTCCCAAAATTTTGAAACCGCAATGAAAACACTTGATGATATGATTAGTAACTTTAAGAATCAAGTGAGTGGTGAAAAGACCATGGGAGAATTGCTAGTCAAGAACGAGAGGCCCATAAATCTAGGGAAGAATTATTAGTCCTAGAGCATGCGCTCTAAGGCGCTCCCAATTTCTTAAGGCGACTCTATATGACGATGACGAGGAGAGTTTTATCCTTTTAAAGATAATATTTCTCAACTCCCTCGGTCGGTTGATATCCCAGCAGCTTGAGATTCCATCTCAAACAATCGCTATCACATCCAAGCTCCCACTCACTCTCTCGAACATGGGGACGAGCATCTTGACACTGTTCACGAAAAGGAATCGGACGAATTCATAAAGTCTAGTGTTGAGAACCTTGTCCCAATCCCGAGAGAGTCACAGGAACTTCGATCATATGTGTGATTCTCTTTCCCTCTCGAGTGTTCTAAAGATCATTTTGAAACTTTCTCCGATTTTAGCGACGATTGTGCTTCTTATGGAAACATCGAGTATGTTGAGGCATCACTCCCACAACTCGATGTCGATCATCTTCTTGAGGAGTTCACCGATGAACTCACTCACATCAATCCACTTTCATCGGGAAGTGATGATGGTCTCTTTGATTTGAAGCCGATCCGGGAGACGAAAGTCCCTTTGATAATGATCGCTCACTCACTTCTTATCCCAACAAATTCAATAGAGAATATTGATCACTTTGTTCTGAAACATTCAAAGCTACTCTCACTAATCCTCTATTTGAATTCGACTCAATTCATTGTAATTTTGAGAATCCACTCTTTGATACTCGGATCGAGGATAGTGATGAGCCCACAATGGAACAAGAGTTCACAACTTCACTCCATGTGAATGATTCTCTTCATGAAGAGTTCGCGGTGAACTCTCTCATGACATATCTCCTCCGAACATGATCATTTCTATTTTGATCTAGAGGATGATATTGGCTCGGAGGAAGGTGTACTCTTTCATACGAGTTTGCCTATTAATGATACTACCCTCACCCTTCCTCCCGATATGTCTACATTTGAGGATGAGGAATGGATTCTGATTGTTATCAAAATCTTTCTTCCTTTCCTCAAATATCTTGTGATTTCTCTTCATCTTCACTCCTTCGGAAATAAAGACACTATCTTTGACCCCGGCATTTTCATTTATCATTTTTAAGCCGGTTCTATGTATATCTCATCGGTGTGGAACTTTCACGTGCTTCAAATGTTTGTCCAAACATCTTGAATGAAAGTCCGATGGAGATTGTTTCTTCCACTTTGCTTCCCCATGAACAAATGAATGCGGGGATCGAGTCAAGCTAGCGACTCGGGAATCAAAAACAGTAGCATGCCATATGGGTTTTCACCCATATTTCTGACTTCTTTCTATCTTTCTACCACCCTAGTGTGGGGGGTTGCCCACATCTTTGTGTATTTAAGTTTTCTAAAAAAAAAAAAAAAAAAAAAAATCTTTCAAATAATGGCCGTAGTATTTCCCTTTACGTTCTATGTTTCGGCATAACCGCGGTACTTTGAATATTGAGGGCAATATTCATTTCTAAGTGTGGGGGAATTCTCACTAATTTTATCATGTAACTATACCGCCTAATTCCCGCTTTTGGCCAAATTTTTTTAGTAAGTGTTCGCACTTACTCGACTTATGGTTATCGATCCGCCATGTCTAATAAACAAAAGGATTGGCTAATCCAGAGCAAACGGCTCTTGGTAAAGATATCTCAAATCCGTTGACGGCTTGCAATTTGCCCAAAATTGTATGGTATTCACCACCATATCTTTAATTAGTGAAGAGTTGGCTAGCCCATAAGTTTATGCCTTGTGGTAAAGGCGTTGGAAAAACCATAATTGGTAATCGACTCACCAAAGATAATATTGATAATTTATCTAAGAGTTGGCTAGTCCGAGCAAACGGCTTCGGTAAAGACAAATCAAATCCGTTGAAGTCGGTGGTTTGCTCAAAATCACATGGTTATCGGTGTACCATGGTTCTTACTTGAACTCGAAACATTTGGCTACTCCGAAGTAATGGCTTTTGGTAAAGATATTCAAATCCATTAAGTTTTTCTCAAAAGATTGCTAGGGACTAGCAATAGTTTAGTGTGGGGATTGATGAGTGTGTAAATACTCATCATTTTGGTCAATCTGAATCAAAACGTTTAAAATGCTCGAAATGCATTAAAATATCGAAAATATTCCAAAATTGCATTTTATATGTTTCGGATGCAAAATGTTCAAAATCGATGAAAATGAGCTAAGTTTGCATAATTGGCGCTTCGGTCCCTCAAGTTTCAAAAGTTGTTAGAAATAGTCCACAGAGCACTTAATTTCAAAGAAAAATCACCAAAGGTCCTTTTAAATCATAAGTTGTCAAAATTAGTCCTTTGGTGAAAAATATCAAAAGTTTTGAGAAATTACAAGTTTGGTCCTTCAAGTTTAAAAATTGGCAAAAATAGTCCTTGGAATTTTGAAAATGTCAGCTTTGGTCCTTGTACTATTAAAACTTGTCATTTTCAGCCCTTGGAACAACTTTTCAGAATTGGCAACATTGGTCCCTGAATTTTCAGAAATTACAATTAGGTCCTTGTGTTATTAAACCCTTTAAACCCTTGGCCCTTGTCATTCCCTTTTTGGACCCTGCCAAGCCATGTGACCCCCTGTCATTTTGACCCCCCTTTAATATTAAAACCAGTCAAACCCTTTGGTCAAATCCCCTATACCCGCCTTTTTCTTTTCTTCTTCTTCACACTCCACCTCTGCAACACACCAGTCCTCACCATTCCCCCAGCTCACCTTTCACCCCCTTATCACTCCACCCCCACCACATTCCAAAAGGCATTAAATGCCTCCCCCCTCTTTGCACTCAAACACACCCACTGGAAAATAATCCTTTTCCCGCCAAATTTTGATCCTATGGCCAAAAACCACTTAAGTCATCCAATGGCCCAAATTGAAGATGGGATTTACTCAGAACAAGTGGGAGAAGCATTTCACATATAAAAAGAGGAGGAAGAAAGAGAAGAGAAGTAGTAGTTAGTTTAATAATTTTCCTTTATGTCGTTTTTTAAATTAATGTTTTAGTTTAAGTCAAAATGTTGTAATTTCAGTTTCTATGTATCACATTTAAGTTAAAACATCATTGTAATGTGCTTTTGAGTATCAATCCAAGTTTTTTATATAAGTTTCAATTTTATTGTTCACTGTTGCAATTTTCAGTTTCACATTCTATTGTCCAAACTTTTAGTAGCTCATTTTTAAAATCAAACAAGTTTATGGAAGCTACTTATAGCTTTTGTAAACTTATAAGTTATTTTTAAGCAATTTGTGAAATGGTCAACTAAAGTCAATGTGAAGTGAAATTGTGGTTCAAGCATTTGGAAATGGAATGGGTTGATGCAGAGTTGATATTGGGTTGGATTAGCTTAGGATAGAGTAGTTATGGTTACGGTTTGAAGTCGCAATATCACCGGATACTTGTGAGTTTTGTTTATCTCCTTTTCATTTTAGTTCAATTTGCATCTTGTGCTTGTGTTTGTATATGTGTTCATTGATGGCTTAAACTGCTCAAGAGTTGTAATTAGCATATCTAGATTAAGTTTCAATGATAGCTTAAGCCATATCAGTAGTTAGCTTAGTTTGAATTTTCAAAACAGTTTCTAAAGTTGTGTTTGGATTTGCTGTTTAAACTGTCTTAGAGTTTTGCTCGTGGGTTGAGACCGTTGTTTCATGTTTGTTTAGCTCTAATATACTCATTCTTGTCTTAATATTGCACCTACATTAGTCCAAAGTCAAAATCACACAAGTCTTGCCTTAATCGCTTCATCGTTAGGATTTTTAGAAATCAAAAGCTTGTTTTAGGTTTGTAATACATAGAGTTAGATTGCATTAGGTCTATTTCATCATTTAATATCAATATCGGTCTACAAATTGGATTCATAGTTCAATTTAGTCAACATATCAATTCATCACAAAGTCAAATTAGTGAAAAATCGCTTTGAGCCTAACTAGAGAGATTTTCATGAGTTCATTTCGGGCCAATTCAAGTGAAATTTGGTGTTCATAAACTTCACCGGTCTCATTTCTTATTACCATTTTTGTGGAATTTTACAAATTTTTACAAGCTCCAAATAAGCTTGTGAATGTGGTTCGAGTTCCCACATGCACAAGCTCGGTTTTAATCGAGTGTGCATGTGACTTGTGCAGGATTGCACAGAGCTCATAAGAGCTTATCATGGTCTAATTTTTGGTTTATAAGTAGCCACCCGTGTCTACTTTAGGTCCCTTCTTTTAGTTTTGAGTTTAGCTTATTTGGGTGGCTTGTGCTTAAGCTCAAAGTAGTGACCCTAAAACTGCTTTTAACTCATAAGCTCAAAACATCAAATCTGTTTAGCTTGTTAATCGAGGTTAAGACTTGTGGAAATTAGTTGATTTTGAGTACTTTTATCATAATATAGCTTCTGTAATCAGTAGGAGGTCTTTGGTTTTCATTTGCTTAATATAAGTGCTTATTTATAAGCTACTTGCATTACAGTTTCATTTTCTTGCACACAACCACCTGTTTTTCCATTTTTCCTAGATTCTCTATATTATTTTAGACTTATCTTGAATTTTTCAGATTTTTCTAAGACAGTTTGCTATTTTTCTTTATTTAAATCAATTTTTAAGCCTTTTTAATTAGCATTTAATACCAATAATTCAGAAAAGTTTCTAAAAAATAATTTTTCATTTTTCTTAAGTTAACATAAATATAAAAAGACAAAAAAATATTTTTCCAGATTTTTCTTAGTTAAATTTGTATTTTTAAGCAATTTAATTAGTTTTAAGTAGTTTTTAATTCATAGAAAATACAAAAATAATCATAAAAATACAAAAATAGTTTTGAAAATTCTCTTTTGTTATTTCAGATTTTTCCAAGCCAAAATTTTATTTTTCTAGCTTTATTTCATATTTTCTTGTATTTTAAGCTATTATTAAATAGTTAAAAATAGTTTTTAATTAATAATAATTAGATAAATAGTTATAAAAATAATTTTCTTTATCTAAAAATTTTCTTTTATCATTAGGTTTGTAAAAATGTCATTTTCATATTTTTAGGATTTATATTGTTTAAGTTTTACATTTTCTTTTGACGTCGCGTAGTTTTTAATTCGCTTTATAAAACATAAAATCAAAAACATCATTTTGCAAATAGTGATAGCGTTTATTTAATATTTTTTATCTTTTTAATTTTCTTTAATTTGCATTTAAGCCCCTGTAATTTATAGGCTTTTTCTGTAGTTATAATCGTTAAAAACTCTTTTCGATTCAAATCTCGATCACTATTCGTTTGGTGATTCTTCGCATAGCTCCCCGGGACATAACGACCGGGAAACACTATACTCTCCTCGATCTTCATTGCATTACGTATGCGAACTGTTTTAAGTTTCTTACGGTCGGCCATTCACAAGTGGTCGGCTTGTGTGAAAACTTGACGGCTCACCACGAATCAAATTTTAGGCGCCACGCCGGAGTCAGGCTTGATTATCTTCCGTTTAGCGATTAGTAATTTGAATATTCACTCTTTGTTCATACCATCCATCTATCTCAGTATTTATATTTTCTTATAAAAATCAAAAACCCAAAAGATTTTCATTCTTTGTTTTACAAAATGTTTTCAAAAATACCATAAATATTCCTCTTTACCCTCTTACCCTTTTTGATTCTTTATCCCTTTACCCTCTATCCATTTGATTCTAACTTCTTCTCATGGAATCTCTCGACTCTGACGAATTCGGGACGAAGTTGAAAACTTCGACTTTATCACAAATGTCAAGAATTCGTGTTGTTCGTGATGATCCATTGATTCTGCGTAGGAAATGGAACGAGAAACCGGGGTGACAAAGGACCGGTACTTCCCTCTAATAAAGGAAGTGCTAAATCGTCCAACCTACGTTTATCCAAAGATCTAACCCTCAATTGCTCCTAAGCCGTCTAAAATTGATCCTAAACTTTCACGATTTACGGTTAAAGCAAACATGCGAATTTAGACCGGTGACTAGCAAGAATGACTTGCCTAATCTTCACGTTTCTCAAGAACCGTAACCGAGACCATAACGGAAGTGGTGGAAATTGCTAGCTCTCGAGCACACCACTTGTCCCAACTCCGGATTTTTCAAAATGTTTTTCGAGACTTGATAGTCATTCGGATCACCATGTTGGTTTTGTTGATTCTTTGAATAAACCGATTCCTTTTCATAACTCTCAAATGAAATCGTTTATTCCTTGTGTCGGTTGTGGTGAGCCTCTTTTGGTTCACCACGTCGTTGGTGTACGTGTGTACAATGTGGTAATGATATTCATAACGGAGTTGTTTGTTTTGTGGTTAGAGGAATTCATTTGATTATGATCCTAATCCGAACTCATTTAACGACTCCTCAAACTTTTCCAATTACCCACCACACCGACTTATCTTCCTATAATCAACATAATCTTTGTGAATTTTGTGGAGGTCCTCACCAAGGATTTGAGTGTCAATCCGAAACACGTTTGTCTATGAATGCTTTTCCAAATGATGCTCGTAACTTTGGTTATGACCAAAATCAATATGATTCACCGATCCTGCACTCAACAGCTTTCTTGTTGTGAGTACTGTGGAGGTCCCCACTTCATCTCGATTGTCAAATAGGAATCCATTTCCTTGTAACAATCATGACTCTTACAGTTTGACAATTTCCAACCTCCACAAAGACCATACGGTTCAAACTCCACCGAGCCGTTATCTCAAGAAATCTCCCAAAATTTTGAAACCGCAATGAAAACACTTGATGATATGATTAGTAACTTTAAGAATCAAGTGAGTGGTGAAAAGACCATGGGAGAATTGCTAGTCAAGAACGAGAGGCCCATAAATCTAGGGAAGAATTATTAGTCCTAGAGCATGCGGCTCTAAGGCGTTCCCAATTTCTTAAGGCGCTCTATATGACGATGACGAGGAGAGTTTTATCCTTTTAAAGATAATATTTCTCAACTCCCCGGTCGGTTGATATCCCAGCAGCTTGAGATTCCATCTCAAACAATCGCTATCACATCCGAAGCTCCCACTCACTCTCCGAACATGGGGGCGAGCATCTTGACACTGTTCCTGAAAAGGAATCGGACGAATTCATAAAGTCTAGTGTTGAGAACCTTGTCCCAATCCCGAGAGAGTCACAGGGAACTTCTGATCATATGTGTGATTCTCTTTCCCCTCTTGAGTGTTCTAAAGATCATTTTGAAACTTTCTCCGATTTTAGCAACGATTGTGCTTCTTATGGAAACATCGAGTATGTTGAGGCATCACTCCCACAATCTGATGCTGATCATCTTCTTGAGGAGTTCACCGATGAACTCACTCACATCAATCCACTTTCATCGGGAAGTGATGATGGTCTCTTTGATTTCGAAGCCGATCTGGGAGAGACTGAAAGTCCCTTTGATAATGATCGTTCACTCACTTCTTATCCCAACAGTCCAATAGAGAATATTGATCACTTTGTTCCTGAAACATTCAAAGCTACTCTCACTAATCCTCTATTTGAATTCGACTCTGAATTCACTGTAATTTCTGAGAATCCACTCTTTGATACTCAGATCGAGGATAGTGATGAGCCCACAATGGAACAAGAGTTCACAACTTCACTCCATGTGAATGATTCTCTTCATGAAGAGTTCGCCGGTGAACTCTCTCATGACATATCTCCTCCGGAACATGATCATTTCTATTTTGATCTTGAGGATGATATTGGCTCGGAGGAAGGTGTACTCTTTCATACGAATTTGCCTATTAATGATACTACCCTCACCCTTCCTCCCGATATGTCTACATTTGAGGATGAGGAATGGATTCTGATTGTTATCAAAATCTTTCTTCCTTTCCTCAAATATCTTGTGATTTCTCTTCATCTTCACTCCTTCGGAAATGAAGACACTATCTTTGACCCGGCATTTTCATTTATCATTTTAAGCGGTTCTATGTATATCTCATCGGTGTGGAACTTTCACGTGCTTCAAATGTTTGTCCAAACATCTTGAATGAAAGTCCGATGGAGGTTGTTTCTTCCACTTTGCTTCCCATGAACAAATGAATGCGGGGATCGAGTCAAGCTAGCGACTGGAATCAAAAACGAGAGCATGCCATATGGGTTTTCACCAATATTTCGACTTCTTTCTATCTTTCTACCACCCTAGTGTGGGGGGTTGCCCACATCTTTGTGTATTTAAGTTTTCTATAAAAAAAAAAAAAAAAAAAAAAAAATCTTTCAAATAATGGCCGTAGTATTTCCTTTTCGTTCTATGTTTCGCATAACCGCGGTACTTTGAATATTGAGGGCAATATTCATTTCTAAGTGTGGGGAATTCTCACGAATTTTATCATGTAATTATACCGCCCAATTCCCGTTTTGGCCAAAATTTTTTTAGTAAGTGTTCGCACTTACTCGACTTATGGTTATCGATCCGCCATGTCTAATAAAAAAGGATTGGCTAATCCAGAGCAAACGGCTCTTGGTAAAGATATCTCAAATCCGTTGACGACTTGCAATTTGCCCAAATTGTATGGTATTCACTCACCATATCTTTAATTAGTGAAGAGTTGGCTAGCCCGCAAGTTTATGGCTTGTGGTAAAGGCGATGGAAAAACCATAATTGGTAATCGACTCACCAAAGATAATATTGATAATTTATCTAAGAGTTGGCTAGTCCAGAGCAAACGGCTTCGGTAAAGACAAATCAAATCCGTTGGAAGTCGGTGGTTTGCTCAAAATCACATGGTTATCGGTGTACCATGGTTCTTACTTGAACTGAAACATTTGGCTACTCGAGTAATGGCTTTTGGTAAAGAGATTCAAATCCATTAAGTTTTTCTCAAAAGATTGCTAGGGACTAGCAATAGTTTAGTGTGGGGATTGATGAGTGTGTAAATACTCATCATTTTTGGTCAATCTGAATCGCAAAACGTTTAAAATGCTCGAAATGCATTAAAATACCGAAAATATTCCAAAATTGCATTTTATATGTTTCGGATGCAAAATGTTCAAAATCGATGAAAATGAGCTAAGTTTGCATAATTGGCAGTTTCAGTCCCCAAGTTTCAAAAGTTGTCAGAAATAGTCCCTGAGCACTTAATTTCAAAAGAAAAATCACCAAAGGTCCTTTTTAAATCATAAGTTGTCAAAATTAGTCCTTTGGTGAAAAATATCAAAAGTTTTGAGAAATTACAAGTTTGGTCCTTCAAGTTTAAAAATTGGCAAAAATAGTCCTTGGAATTTTGAAAATGTCAGCTTTGGTCCTTGTACTATTAAAACTTGTCATTTTCAGCCCTTGGAACAACTTTTCAGAATTGGCAACATTGGTCCCTGAATTTTCAGAAATTACAATTAGGTCCTTGTGTTATTAAACCCTTTAAACCCTCGCCATTGTCATTCCTTTTGGACCACGCTTGAAGCCATGTGACCCCATCATTTTGACCCCCTTTAATATTAAAACCAACAAACCCTTTGGTCAAATCCCTATACCCGCCTTTTTCTTTTCTTCTTCACACTCCACCTCCTCTGCAACACACCGGCCTCACCATTCCCCACCACCTTTCACCCCTTATCACTCCACCCCACCACATTCCAAAAGGCATTAAATGCCTCCCCTCTTTGCACTCAAACACACCCACCGGCAAATAATCCTTTTCCGCCAAATTTTGATCCTATGGCCAAAACCACTTAAGTCATCCAATGGCCCAAATTGAAGATGGGATTTACTCGAAACAGTGGGAGAAGCATTTCACATATAAAAAGAGGAGGAAGAAAGAAGAGAAGTAGTAGTTAGTTTAATAATTTTCCTTTATGTCGTTTTTAAATTAATGTTTTAGTTTAAGTCAAAATGTTGTAATTTCGGTTTCTATGTATCACATTTAAGTTAAAACATCATTGTAATGTGCTTTTGAGTATCAATCCAAGTTTTTATATAAGTTTCAATTTTATTGTTCATCGTTGCAATTTTCGCCACATTCTATTGTCCAAACTTTTAGTAGCTCATTTTAAAATCAAACAAGTTTATGGAAGCTACTTATAGCTTTTTGTAAACTTATAAGTTATTTTTAAGCAATTTGTGAAATGGTCAACTAAAGTCAACTGTGAAGTGAAATTGTGGTTCAAGCAGTTGGAAATGGAATGGGTTGATGCAGAGTTGATATTGGGTTGGATTAGCTTAGGATAGAGTAGTTATGGTTCTCGGTTTGTCGCAATATCACCGGATACTTGTGAGTTTTGTTTATCTCCTTTTCATTTTAGTTCAATTTGCATCACGTGCTTGTGTTTGTATCTGTGTTCATTGATGGCTTAAACACATTCAATGAGTTGTAATTAGCATATCTAGATTAAGTTTCAATGATAGCTTAAGCCATATCGATAGTTAGCTTAGTTTGAATTTTCAAAACAGCTTTCTAAAGTTGTGTTTGGATTTGTTGTTTAAACCGCCTTAGAGTTTTGCTCGGGGGTTGAGACCATTGTTGTTTCATGTTTGTTTAGCTCTAATATACTCATTGTTGTCTTAATATTGCACCTACATTAGTCCAAAGTCAAAATCACACAAGTACTTGTCTTAATCGCTTCACTTGTTAGGATTTTAGAAATCAAAAGCTTGTTTTAGGTTTGTAATACATAGAGTTAGATTGCATTAGGTCTATTTCATCATTTAATATCAATATCGGTCTACAAATTGGATTCATAGTTCAATTTAGTCAACATATCAATTCTGTCAAAAAGTCAAATTAGTGAAAAATCAGTTTTGAGCCTAACTAGAGAGATTTTTCATGAGTTCATTTCTGGGCCAATTCAAGTGAAATTTGGTGTTCATAAACTTCAGCTGGTCTCATTTCTTATTACCATTTTTGTGGAATTTTACAAATTTTTTACAAGCTCCAAATAAGCTTGTGAATGTGGTCTCAGTTCCCCTGTGCACAAGCTCAGTTTTAACTAAGTGTGCACAGGACTTGTGCAGGGATTGCACAGAGCTCATAAGAGCTTATCATGGTCTAATTTTTGGTTTATAAGTAGCCACCCAGGTCTACTTTAGGTCCCTTCTTTTAGTTTTGAGTTTAGCTTATTTGGGTGGCTTGTGCTTAAGCTCAAAGTAGTGACCCTAAAACCTGTTTTTAACTCATAAGCTCAAAACATCAAATCTGTTGAGCTTGTTAATCAGAGGTTAAGACTTGTGGAAATTAGTTGATTTTGAGTACTTTTATCATAATATAGCTTCTGTAATCAGTAGGAGGTCTTTGGTTTTCATTTGCTTAATATAAGTGCTTATTTATAAGCTACTTGCATTCTGCTTTCATTTTCTTGCACACAACCACCTGTTTTCCATTTTCCTAGATTCTCTATATTGTTTTAGACTTATCTTGAATTTTCAGATTTTTCTAAGACAGTTTGCTATTTTTCTTTATTTAAATCAATTTTAAGCCTTTTTAATTAGCATTTAATACCAATAATTCGAAAAGTTTCTAAAAATAATTTTTCATTTTTCTTAAGTTAAGATAAATATAAAAGACAAAAAATATTTTTCCAGTTTTTCTTAGTTAAATTTGTATTTTTAAGCAATTTAATTAGTTTTAAGTAGTTTTAATTCATAGAAAATACAAAATAATCATAAAAATACAAAATAGTTTTGAAAATTCTCTTTGTTATTTCAGATTTTTCCAAGCCAAAATTTTATTTTTCTAGCTTTATTTCATATTTTCTTGTATTTTAAGCTATTATTAAATAGTTAAAAATAGTTTTTAATTAATAATAATTAGATAAATAGTTATAAAAATAATTTTATTTATCTAAAAATTTTCTTTTATCATTAGGTTTGTAAAAATGTCATTTTCATATTTTTAGGATTTATATTGTTTAAGTTTTACATTTTCTTTTGTACGTCGCGTAGTTTTTTAATTCAGTTTTATAAAAACATAAAATCAAAAACATCATTTTGCAAATAGTGATAGCGTTTATTTAATATTTTTTATCTTTTTAATTTTCTTTAATTTGCATTTAAGCCCCTGTAATTTATAGGCTTTTTCTGTAGTTATAATCGTTAAAAACTCTTTTCCATTCAAATCTCTCGATCACTATTCGTTTGGTGATTCTTCGCATAGCTCCCTGGGACATAACGACCCGGGGAAACACTATACTCTCCTGATCTTCATTGCATTCTGTGTCTGAACTGTTTTAAGTTTCTTACGGTCGGCCATTCACAAGTGGTCGGCTTGTGTGAGAAAACTTGACGGTTCACCACGAATCAGTCATAAAAAATTTTAAATTTAGTGCCAAAATTACCCTAACCGACATTTTCTCATGGTTTATTACACAATCACAATTGGACAAAGCAAATAGTCAAGGATAAGCATAGTTTCAAAGTTCCGCTTTATTTTCCTCCTACATTTAAACCGAACATTGTCCCCAATGTTCCCAAAGTATCAAAGTTATGATAAAGAAGGTAATCAAAACGAAAGAAACTAATACTCCCCGATTAGCTTGGTAGGATCCGTGTAAAGTGGTGGTTAAATCCTTTTCAAGAAGAATTATTGCGTGAAAAGCTCCTTCCAATCTTATGTAACTTCTTCTTGACAAACTAAACCGCACACTTGAAGAAAACAAACGAAACCTTCGCGTAAAATCGGCGGTAATAATATATATAAGACTCGATTTAAAATAGGATATAATGCTTGTGGAATGGATGTTTACGAATTTCTAAGAAAATTAAGACACGGAAAATTCCAAAATTTATAAGTAGCTCGAAAACGAAAAAAAGTAATCGATGTTTTACTCCTTCACGACGTCGTCAAGTTGCAATCTGACACCGTCAAGTTATCCTGACAAAAATGGTCTCGATTTTCGGAAAAATTCGGAAAATTTACATCTTTAGAATCGGAAAATTTACGCAAAACATCCATTATGACTCGATACAAGCATTTGACTCGAACAAGCAGACATATATATCTTTTAGTTAATTGTTATTCTCATGTTTACGTTTCTTTTGAAAACGTGTGTAATCCTCCCTACACTTATCCCTTATGTAAAATACCTTTATATGCAATTAAGACGAGGTTAAAAACAAAATAAAGCATTTTTACAAATTTAAACATGAGGATAAACAATTAATAAAAGATATAAGACACTAACAAGCAAACAATTAAGCATGGGTTGCCTCCCACGAAGCGCTTTTCTTTATTTAAGAGTCTTGTAGCTAGACTCGTAGTCGTGCTCCTACGTTTCCTCACGCATCCTCAATGAGAATTCTATCATGTTGACAAAATCTTCATCGATTCTATACCTAGGCCCTAGAGTCAAGCAATCCTTATAATAATGCCTCCTTCTTTCCCACATGAATTTATAACCTTTTTCAACATCTTCCTTGCTTTTGTCCTCAAAAGCTTTGATGTTGTCTCGATCATAAATGGACAAGTGGCCATACTCAGTTGTTTTCCAAGGCATCCTATAGGTGATCTCATCGGTTCCTTCCTTGAACCTAACTGCTCCATCATGCTTGTTATGGCTCATTCTAGATGTTTCAACAAACGGTTTCCTAGCACTACTTGGGATAAGCTATAGTCAATGACGATCCTACATCTTCTAGGACCATAAAATCAACTAAGTAGGTGAAATTTCCTATAAAGACATGCGGACTCTTCCCACAAGTTGCAAACTCTCCCGGATACTTAGGGTCTCTCCTAATATTGAGTCGCTCATTCATAATGTCATTGTAGACAATGCAGATGACATTACATTGATGGGGATTCCATTATCTATGTAAGCGTGGTCGACACTCCTATATCCGATCATACAAGGGATTTTAGGTTCCAAGGATTTCTCCTCCTAATCTTTGGGCATATCCTAATGATAGGTGATCGTGGATTATTGATTATGTATTGATGGTACGCAATCTCTTCCTTAGTGGGGTAAAGATTGAAGTAAGCACTATTTTCCACATCCACGTTGTTGTTTATCATGCCATTTTCCGAATTCTCGCTAATCATAGAGCCAACTATAGCAATGACGACTACTTTCTCAACAGCTCCCTAATTGTACTATCGAATATTTTCGCAAATCTCAAGGTCGGTGTTTCTACTCACATAGCGGCTTCGACGGTTGTGTTGGTTATTGGGTTGGGTTTTGAGTGACATTGAATTTTTTTGTGTTGGGTTATCAAGTGGTGGTTGGTTATCACCTTCCATGATGAAAAGTGATAAGATTACGAACAAAGGTCACGAAGAAGTGGGATAGACTAAGAGAAAGCTAAAAAATGAGAAAAAATTTACTTGATAGGAATCAAGCAAAGAACCTAAACGAGGTGGACTACTAACTAGCTATTCTATTCCCGACAACGCGCCAAAACTTGATAACGCTACACGCGTCGTTCGGGGTCAAGGAAACTTCCTTTTCTTGAGCAAGTTTTATAACACCCAGGCGGTGAACCTAATCGTTGTAGTGTAGTAATTAGGGTAAGCCACGGTATTGATATCGTTCTCTGGGGAATAGGAATGCTAGTAAGGAGTTACTACGCTAAGGTTAAGGTTGAGGAAGATTATTTTTGTATTTTTATATTTTATGAAATGGAAAGGTACGAATCTCGGGTATTGGATTTGGGGGGTTGGTATTTCTACCGATTACTCTACTATTATCTAATTATCTAAACTAAGGTTGTGGGAGTCTATGTCTAATTAATGTGTGCTCATATGATAGTTTAAAGATGTGTTTACTTAGGTTGTATTACTCCTTAATTATCTCCTATTGATGGTTGAGTTGTCACGCCTTATTCTTAGATGCGTTGTGTGTCTAAAGTTGTAGGGTATCGTTTCTCCTAACTCTTTGAACTTACCAAAGGGTCTCGTCTACAAACCCACTAGGATGATAAACTCCTACTCTAAGGCGCTCTTTGGATGGTTTAGCCTACAACTACTTAGGTAATTATATTCTAAGGTTCACAAGGATGAATCAAGCATTAAGTACACAACGAATGACCTATCGCATTACTAGATCATTAATCAACTAAGATAAGAAACAACCAATCAATATTCAATAATTAAGTTTCATACTTCCTAAGCAAACACACAAATAAATTAGCGGGACATGGAAAACATGCAAGCATACACACAAATAATCAAAGACATAATTGAATTAATGAAGTAAAGACTTATCTTGATGTAAGATAGGGTTTAAAACCCTAAAATACTTGTACAAGACACCTTAGGTTCGGTTTTAGGTTTTCACCCAAAAGACTCTCCACAAAGACCGAAAAATTCGGATTCTATATATAAGATTACATATGCGACGGCGTCACCTTATGTTTCGTGGACGTCGTGTCGCCGTCATTAGGGTTTCGTCTTGGCCACGTTAACCTTGCGGCGGCGTCACCTTATGTCCGTGACGCCGTCCTCTTGACTTCGACGTCGTCTGGATTGCATCTAGGCCGTCGAGTAGCGACGGCCTACTCTTTCACAACTAGACGTCGTCACTTGAAAATACGAGTTTTGAGTTACGCATCGTCACAAAATCTTGGGACGGCGTCGCCATTAGCACCGACGCCGCCTTCTAATTTCAAAGAATCGTGAGTGTCTCGATTTTGACTTTGGCCATTTTCTTCATATATTCGCCTTTTCGTCCAAATAAGTGCCATTCCAGCATTTTGCCTTCAAGAGACCTAAAAAGTGAAAAGGAACGATATTAAGCAATAACGGATACAAAAGTGATCAAATAAGGACTTAAACGACCCCTCAAAATGGTACCTTTTAAAACCTTATCAATACCATACGGAAGTACCATGTTGGAAGCTTTGAATACCCCAGCCATTCTCCTTACCATGTAATAGGCAAGATTAAATGGCCTTTGATGGATAAGACAATAGATCATTTGCACAAGACATGCGTTTGGATGATCTTTGTTTCCAACTAGGCTAATGACGTTTTCCCTAAGGATTTCCTTCCCATTTTCTAAACATGGGGTGCATTTCGAAAAGTTCCATTTGAAAGGGATTACAGTGAATGAGCTTCTTGTTTCGGTCGAAACGGGATTGGTCGATTCTTATTTTGAAAATAGTGTCTCGGATGGTTTCGGGTTCATCAATAGGAGTGTTATAGAGAGGCTTAGGATCAAGTGCAAGGTTTTGAGCGTTAATTACCCAATCTTGAGAGTACATACAAATTCCTTCACAAGGAAGGTGTTGAGAGGGAGAGTGAAGTTTTGTTTATTGATGATGAAAGCGATTGAAATGCTATCATTGACGTTTCGAATGATCCTAAAGCTTTTGTAAAATTCAAAAATGAAAACCGGACAAATTTTTTCATCTATGTCAAGGAGACAATCAAAGTTGATTGTCGAGAAAACTTGACGAATGTCGGTATCTTCAAGGAAACATTCCTTGACTACACGACCTTCGTGGATAAGTCGTTTTACAAGGATTTTGAAAATTTTACGTTCGGTTTTGGTCAACCCCTTTTTACGATAGTAATGAGTAAGGTACTGGATGGTGTCATGATGATCTTGTTAAGTAGCTTTGGGCATGGTTGGTCCTAAAAATACAAATTTTCCAATTTAGGTAAAATTAGTTGGGATGGGTTTATGATTTTGATTTGTATTAACAATGTTGTGAACACAATGTGATTTTGTTTAAAAAACCCTTTTCATGATAAAAAAAAAAAAAACTTTAATTAAATTAACTGATTAGAAATTAAGAGACCATAAACCCTAGGATGAGGATGATGAAGATTAGAGCAAGTTAATGTAATTACTTACAATGATGTTCTAGGAAGGAATACTTAAGAGTATGGAGGCCAATGAGGATGGATTCATGAGCTTGGTCGTTTAGTGTTATTTGAGTAGAGGAAAAAGATCGGTGGTGAATTTTTGAAAGCGTATAGTTGAGTTCTGCTCCACGGTTCCCCGGATCCTTTGCATTTGGGATCCGGCTAGTACAACTAGAGGATCCGCCATCGTGAGACGTAAAGGGAGTTGTTTGGTATTATTTTTGTAGTAGGCTTATAAATTAGCTTACCCAACAAAAAATGGAAGTATTAGATAAGGATTGTTTTTGAATGATGATTTTTGATGAATCACATATCGAGGGTTCATATGTGATGACGGCGTTAGTTTGAAGAAAAAAAAATAATATCATTCCTTATGTTGAAAAAGACGAGAAGGTGACGGAAGAGACTTCTAATGATGTTAGTGATTAGTTAAGCAAAACTAACTTATGACAATAAATGGAACTCATGTAACCTATCTAATGAAGAGTAGAACATACCTCTATGCTTCTTGATTTGGTATAATACCAAAAATACTTCATGGGCTTTAGAAGTAATCCTTTGTACTTGGTGTACGTAAGTTTTGATCACCTTTTAGATCCTTCCTTGAATGTTGACTTCATTATTCTTTGAATGAAGATTTTTGAGAGATTCTAGCATGAAAATTTCTTAAGAGCAAAAGTGGTTAGAATCATCTATCAATGTTCAACAAAATGATTTTAAAAGAAAATATGACCCAAAAAATCCTTCTTTGTAGTTTTCAAACATACACGGATCGTATCAAGTCTTTAAAGTACAACATACTTTAAGAAACTTGGTAACGAAGCTCTGATGCCAATTGTGGAAAACTAGAAGGGGGTTGAATAGTTTTACCAATTTAAAACTTCCTTTTAAATATTTAGATCGACTTATGTCAATCTATTTGATTGTTTATGTTGGACGTTGATAGATGGATATATAAACGTGAAATGAAATATAAAGAGTAAGAAGCACATCACCACAAAACAAGTTATTTATAGTGGTTCGGCTACAAGGACACCTTCCTTGCCCTACTCCACCCCCGAGTCACCTACTCGAGAGTTCGTAAGCACTACACCAACTCCTTGTGGCGGAGAAGCCTTCACAACGTCGCTTAACCTTTTTCGGTACAAAGCTAAATACCGAGTTCTTTCACACCAAGGCGAACCACACCTAACACAACGTCGCCTACCCTTTATACGGTTGCTAGGCTAACCACCAAGTTCTTTCACACCTTAGGAGAACTAATCCTTCACAACATCTCTTACCCTTTATTAGGTACTAGGCTAAGCACCTAGTTCTTTCACACCTTAGGTGAACTACACCTTCACGACACAACACCTAATCTCAAGGAGATCTACTCCTTGTTACAACACCATCAAGGATATCACCATCCTTGTATATAAACAAATACATATATGTATAACGATGCACCTCATCGATTATACGACCTAGGCATTCTTCCCAAATGCTACTTGATTTGATTCTTTGGCATCCTTCACTAATGCCTTTGACACAACGCTTGGCACCCTTCACTAATGCCTTCGTCTTGACATCTTTAGCATCCTTCACTAATGCTTTGACACGGATGATGAGCACCTTTCACTAATGCTTTCATCTTGACACTTTCGGCATTCTTCACCAATGCCTTCAACCCAACATCTATGGAGAAAGGAAGAACTATCAATAAGAGAACCTTAGTAGTCTTGATGATGACGAAGCATGGCAACTCATGGACTTTGAGCTTGCACGTCTTCAAGAGGTGGTGATCTCTCCTTTAAGAGGAACCTAGTAGATCACACAAAACAAAAGACAAACTACATAGATCACTTAGATCCGAGGTTAGAGGTTAGAATACTTTGGGAAGTATGTGTAAAAGCACACATAGAGAGGAAGAAATGGCTCTCTATTTATAGAGGAAATTCTCTTACATTTCCGGATCCCACGGATCCCTACCACAAGGGATCCGGCTAGCACAACGCTAGGGATCCGTGGTCCTCTCTCTTTGCCCATGGGTATTTTTGGTTATGGGTCATGGGTCATGGGTTATGGGTTGATCCATGGTTTTCTTTCTAGATACAATGAACTTGGTTAAGTGGTATATATAAAACCATGGGTTATGGGTCAAAACCATTTGCTAGTATTTACCCATTTAGTATATACTTGTATTTACCCAATTTAGCATACACTTAGTTTTACCCATTTTAGTAAACTTAGTTTAAGTATATGTTTAACCCAATATGTAAACACTAGTTGTTGTACATATGTATCATAAAAACACTTATACTTGTTTTAGTGTTTTATGTGAAAGCGTAAGTGTGTTAGAAAACTATTAACTCAAACTATTTACGTACTCTATTTGTTTCGTTAAAATGATTTTATATTTGTTATCGACAAAACATTAGAAGATCGTAAAATATAAATAAACGTTTTCACGGCTTATTTGTATTAACACATTGGTTAAGAGAAACTTTGACAGTGTGTCATACCAAGCCCTTGGAGCTTGTTTCAAACCATAAAGAGCCTTCTTCAAGCGATAAACATGAGTAGGATGTTCTGGATCCAATAAACCTTCTGGCTGACTGACATAAACGATTTCTTTCAGATCTCCATTAAGAAAGGCAGTCTTTACATCCATTTGATAAACCACCATGTTCTTGCTAGCAGCATTAGCCAAGAAGATTCTGATTGCCTCGATACGTGCAACTGGAGCAAATGATTCCTCAAAGTCAATACCCTCTTCTTGACGATATCCTTTTGCAACAAGTCTTGCCTTGTTCTTCAGTACATCTCCATGCTCATCAAGTTATACTTTGAAGATCCATTTGAGAGCAGTGATCATAGCACAGTCAGGAGCAGGTACCAATTCCCAAACATCAAGACGATCAAATTCGTGAATTTCTTCTTGCATTGTATTGAACCAGCTGTCTTCAGACATTGTGGTTTTAACATCTTTTGGTTCGACCTTTGATAATATGGAAATGAAGAAGCACCATAAGGAATCAGTAGCAAGTTGTTTACGAGTAGATACCGGACGAGAAGGACTCCCAATAATGTTGTCTAATGGATGATCATGTGTCCATTTTTTGAAATGCTCGTGTGGTTGTGGTTGAGGAACTGACGTAGCAGAGTTGGGGTCCTCTGATGAAGATGGTTCAGATGATGAATCAGGGGCAAAGATGTTTTCAAATGGTGCATCTTCCGGAGTGGCAAAGGGGTTATCTCCATCATAGTTGTCAGAAACATTTCCATGATGTACACTCGAGGATTGAAGATTTGATGATGACGATGAGTGATCTGCAGTAGGCGCTTCTTGACTCAGTGACCTTGGCTCAAGGATTCTTTACGTTGATCGGGTTAGGAGCCGCTCTCGTTGATGGAATAGATCGATCATTAGCAATAGGTTCATAGTATTCATCAAACATCGGGTCAAACAATTTCTTCAAATCATCTTGAAGGAGGTACATATGTAATCTTTGGTGAGGGTTTTGTACAAGAGAAGAACTAATGGGACTACTTAATGAATGTTGAGATGCGGGTCCAGAACTTTATTGTCCAGGAGCCATTTGCCCAGACAGCTCATCGAACGTGACGTGAATAGTTTCCATGATATCGCGGGTTCTTTTGTTGTAGATTCGGTAACCCTTCCTATTTGGTGCATAACCTACAAAAACTCCAATGTCCGCCTTAGCTCTTAATTTACCTAAATCTTTACCATCATTCGTTGGATAGCACAAAGCACCGAAAACACGAAGGAAGGAGAGATCAGGTTTTCGATTGTGGACAAGTTCGTATGGAGTTTTTCCATGAGTGGTGTGTATAAGGGAACGGTTTTGGGTATAGCAAGTAGTGGCAATGGCTTCAGCCCAGAGAAACATTGGAACCTTTGAGTAAATTAGCATAGTTCTTGCAGCTTCCACAAGGGTGCGATTTCGCCTTTCAACTACACCGCTCGTTGAGGAGTACGTGGAACACTTCGTGATGGTCGATTCCAATGCTCTCATAAAGCGACTTAGTTCTTTGTTAACAAACTCGGTTCCATTGTCTGCTCGAATAATTCTAACGGTCTTGTTAAGTCGAACTGCGCACTGTTTGATAAGTTTGATGATGACATCGGTGTTTCATTCTTTGTCCTCAAAAATTAACCCAAGTAAATCGAGAGTAGTCATCAACAACGACTAACACATATTTCTTCCCATTTATCGTTTGCACTCTCATGGGTCAACATAGGTCCAAATGAAGTGTATGTAGAACTTCCATAACAGAGTTTGCAGGTTTGGGTTTATGGTCATATTTCTTGCTTTTTCCCAATTGGCATGCTAAACAAAGGCGATCCTTTTTATACTTTAATATGTGCAAGCCTCTTACGAGGTCCTTTCTAGAAAGATCATTAATGGTGCCGAAGTTCAAGTGATTGAGATGACGATGCCATAACCATGAATTTGTTTTTGAAGCCTTTGACAACAAGCAGATTGGAAAAGACTTCATCATGTCTTCGATAGAAATGGTGTATAAGTTTGTTCCACGTGTCCCTCTTAAAATTTCCACACCATCAAGCTCTCTAACGAAACAAGTATGTTTTCTAAAGGCCACTTCTAGATCAGAATCACAGAATTGACCGACAGAAAACAAATTATGACCAAGACCTTCAACATAATATACCCGTGAAATTACACTATCTCCAACTACATAATCTCCATAACCCATAATCGCCCAAAATGGTCGTTTCGAATCAAGACCGATAAATTTACTTACGAAGTTCATGAGCATGAGCGATCTCCAATCATATACTTGGAGCGGCTGAGTCCGGTACCACGTAACGATTTGAACGACTGCGGTTGAACACGAGATAAGAATGGATGACTGGAAAATTGGGATCCCTATGCAAGAATGGGTTCCACTTAGTTAGTAAATGTAATTGGAACACCCACATCAGAAGCAGAAACAATGATATCATTAGGGGTAGATGCTGGGCTAGTAGAAGCAGTAGATCTATTCAAAGTATGTTCACTTCTTAAAGGTATAGTTCTACCAGTAGGCATCCATTTCCTAATGGGCATTGATCTAGATAATTTAGGGCACAACTCATTAAGATTTAATTTACGGCCAGTAGGTATCCAATGATAGCCTACATTACTAAATTTTCTTCCTGTTGGTTTCCAATGTTTTCTAGCCTTCTTCCACCTTGGCTTTCTGACCTTCTTATCCTGTTTTCTAGTGTTAATAATTTTTACTGGAGATTTGATAGCATTACTCGAATCATTCACAACACAATCATGAATAAAACCAGAAATCAAACATTCATTACATTTTTTGCAAGTAGTAGCAGAATTCGAATTAATTACAGTACGCTTATAGCTAATACTAGAATCAACACGATTCGTTTTATTCAACACAAACTTATTGTTCCTAGGGTAGTCTTCTACTTTCTTCCTTTGAACACTCTTAGCTTGCGAGGTCCTATCTTGCTTTGTATTGCCTGGAGGCTTTGACCGCTTGATTTTGTATCACTGATTACTCCTATAGAGGGAATGATGGGAACATTAGTTGGTTTTGCTACTTTTGCATTCTGATCTAGAAGTCTTTGGATCCGAAGTACTTGCAGCACATCAAAGTTCACATGCTTGACTTCGGCACGTAACAAGGCATATCATGGGTTGCATGCTTAACACTAGGCATAGGGCAAGGCATAACGACTTTATCTTTCTTACAAAAGGATTTAGGGCATGTTGCTCTTAAACATTCTAAAAGTTCACGAGATCGTTTGGCATATAAGCATGCATACCTAACTTCACTATCAAGTGGTTTATTTATGCTATCCTCTTTGACAATCTCACGGAGACATTCTAGACTATCCTTAAGGTACGAAAAATATTCTTGAAACACAAGTTCTTATTTCTAAGATGAGGAGGAATATACTTTACAACACAAAGATACTTAGAATCCAGATGCCTTTGATACAACATTCTCATCACGGACAAGTGGCATTTTCCTTTTACCCGACTCTTGATTCTTAATCTCCTTTTGTAAAGAAGTTATTTTTCATTGTTCTTGTCACGAGTGACTTTCATTGAATCATAAAACTCTTTGAAGTGTCGTTTAACCTTTTCCTTTTCTTCTAGAAAACTCTCATTTTCTTGTTGTAAAACATTAATGATGTTTTGAAGATGAAAGTTTGAGAATCTTGAGAATCTAAAGGAGGAGGCATTTGGGAGCCATTCACATTGTTCATTTCACCCTTTAATTGTGAAATTTGGGTTTCAATCTTACGATCGTGTTACAATGAGCTCAAATCTGTTCACACGTTTGCTTATTTCAAAATCGCATCAAACTTAGGAACATCCGAGGATGTCTTGATATTTGAGGTTTTAACATTTTTTTGAGATGTTGATATTTTAGTTGCAAAGCAAAATGTTCAACTTCCAGCTTAGAATAATGTTTTACCAAATTATCATGATCATCCTGTTCTATTTTCTCATGCAGTTTTGAATTTGTGTTTTCAAGCACGATCATGGGAAACTTTCAAAGCAACAGATAATTCATGAAATTGAGAAGCAGTAATAGAATAATTTGTGACAGTATAAAACACATCTTGAGCAACACAACTAGTGATCAAGTTCTCATTTAAGATATGTAGATTCTTCCTTTCAATTTCATTACATTTGAATTCACGTTCATAATCACCGACCTCAATTTCCATTTCATTAAACACTCTTTTCATGTCCTTAATCTCAGTGTCAATTGCCTTTTGAAGAGACTCAAATTGATCTTTTAATTGTTTAAAGAAAGGCATGACTTCAGTTAAATAACACTCTTTTGTTTGTTCAAAACCCCTTTCCCCTTCAGTAATCCCTGTTGGTGTAATTCTCTTCTTACATGTTTTCTCAAAGTCAACAAATAGTTGGTAAACTACATATAGACTGATTAATGTCTTGCTCTGAGTAGAAAGAGTTCTGGGCACTAAATGAATAGGTGTATTGGGGGATACACAGTGGTGAGGCATTCTCCTACAGGGAGGATTCTTCTCAATCAGGTTATCAATTTTTTGTTTATCCAAATCTTTCTTTCAGAATACTTGCTCAGGGGTTAATTGAGATTGAGATTTAAACTTATTCAAGGCTATCCAGTTTTCTTTAGTGTAATCATGGGGTTTAAACGTTATATTATACTTTGTACACTTTGGATCATTTAACTTCTTTGCCATTTTCTCCCTAGAAGCATCTTCTAATTTGCTATCCTCATCAGTGCTTCCTATACATGACGATGTTTGCCTAGGCTTAAGAATCTCATTACAATCATATACTACCTTATGTGCAGCTCTAGCAACTTTTCCATACTCAGGATTGGGTACCTCTACAAGGGGAATACTATGCTTATCGCTTAAGACTCTATGCTTAGTGATCATGTGAGCAGTCTGAATGGTGTTCCTTTGTATGTACAGTTTGTTCTCAAGTTTGTTTTTCAGAGTTTTTAGGTTGGACAAATCATTTAAAAGTTTTGATTCCTTAGCGATGAAACTCTTGTTTAAGCACCTTTACATTTTGTTGAAGTTCTTGCTTTTGCTTAACAATTTTATTGAGCTTTTCTTGCAAGGAGTTTAACTCTTGTTTTAACATTTCTTCCCTAAAGTTACTTTTTCGATAATTATGCGCATTTGGAGATCCATCTCCGCTCACGGTTAGTCAATTCAAACTTAGCACGTTGTTCATATATAGTAACTTGTTCTTTATAGGCATTAAGTTCGAGAGGTTATAGAGTCATCGAGGGCACATGCGGTGTATTCATCAAAAATATATTATAGGCATTAAGTTAAGAGGTTATAGAGTCGTCGGGGGCACATGCGGTGTATTCATCAAAAATATAGTCATCATTGATCAGAAGATGCATCGCTTGGTACACTTTCACTTTCATTTTGCTTCACATATTGATCATATGGGACAACATTGCTATTACCCATATTTTCAATATTTGATTCAATAATTTCGATTGATTGTACCTTGTCATGTATCTTTTGCACATCAACATCATCGTATAGTTTTAATACCTCGATATGATTGATTCCTTGGAGGGACCGCCTTTCGTGGTGAAGGAGCCTTTGGAGAGACCATTGGTGAGATGCTAGCTATGAAGATGGTTTGGGCGAGGGTTCATCATCGACATCGAGTTAAATGCATCACAATCAACAACTTGAAATGCATTTGGATTGTTGTGTCCCATACCACCGGTCGCTCATCTACATCTCGCATCGTAAGTTTTGGCATTTCCTCGAGAAGAAACAACAATTCTTCTTCATCCAAAACCGCTCCATTATCTTGAGCTTGTACTAGTAGCATTTTATCCTCAAGTACTCAAGATTTTGTAGATGTTTTGGAGATGTGCGGTTCCTTGCAATGTGTCCTTCTCCACCACAGTTGTAACATTTGATTGGCTTCCCTTGACCACGAGTTATGTTCCTTCCTCTGCTTGAGATGATTGTTGGTGTGTGGAGTGAAGTTCAAGTTTTATCGAACCATCGAGCCAATTGATTGACAAGTTGTTCCATGAATGTATCTCGAATCGGAGGCTTATACCGGATGCGGAATGAGTTTGTGATTACCATTTCGGTTGGTATGACTTGTGTTGCTTTGGTGGTTATTCCTACATTAGTAAGCATATAATTTCTCGTAAGCATATAATTGCTCGTAATTTGTATTCCTCAATCCTTTGGTTAACTTGACTGCAGTGACAAATTTGTGCCATTCGGGATTCATGTTATTCACAAACTTTGAATTGAGCTGGATATTTGGCATAGTCATTTTGATATTCCTCATGTCATTCACAAGCTTGTGGAATCTCACGTAGTATTCGATGCTGTTTCCCGGATTCATCTTAAAGTTCTCAAAGTCATCATATAGTTGAGACTCCTGTCTTCTTTAGTTAATTGAAACCGAGAGAAGCATCTTAACATTGTCCCATCTTGCCTTAGCTTCGGTGTTGTGATTGATCAACTTGTAAATGTCCTTAGGTAAACCACAAGTATGATGTTTGAAGCCACGATGTCTCGCATCGTATCTTTTCTTCTCCTTATCGAGAAGTTCATTATACGTCTTTGGTCTATCCAATCCTAATATCACTGAATCATCAGCAGCAGTTTCAAGAATATCTCTGGTAGTCTCAACTTGATACGGTCCTTGATCAATTGATTTGAGGATGTTAACCCCATTTTCCTTACCCAAGCAGTACAATCTGATTCATTGAGCCCATGAGTCATAATCATTACATCCAAAGATGGGTGGGCGAGTATCGATCCTACGACTGAGCGTTGATGAGTGTCTAAATACTCATCATTTTGTACTATTTAAACTCGCAAAAACATCCGAAAACACTTAGAAACGCATCAAAATGATAAAATATCACAAACAAGTGTTTTATGTGTTTTAAATGCAAAAATATCAAAATCGGTGAAAACGTATCAAGTTTGCATAATTGGCGCTTTAGTCCCCAAGTTTCAAAAGTTGTCAAAAACAGTCCCTGGTAAATCCAAATAAAGAAAAATATCATTTTAAGTCCCTAGGGATTCCTAAGTTGTCAAAATTGGTCCTTGAAACTTAAAATTACAAATTTACAACTTTAGTCCCTAAACTTTGAAATTTGGCAAGTTTAGTCCTTGGAAAATCAAAAATGTCAAATTTAGTCCTTGTACTATTGAGGGTTGTCAGTTTTGGTCCCTTGTAACAAGTTTGGAAAATTGCAGGATTGGTCCTTTAAGAATTCAGAAAGTACAAGACAAGTCCTTGTCATTTTAAAGCTAAAACCAAGCCCTTGTCAAAACATATTGACCCCCTGCCATTATCCCTTTGTGACCCCCTGCCAAAACCAATTTTGGACCCTTTGGTCAAAAAAGTCAAATAAGCAGAAAAAGGGCGCCTACACTGTTTATCTCCCCCATGTGTTGCCTGCAAACCTCTGGCCACCTCTCCTCCCATCACCTCACCTTTCCACCCCCCTCATCATCACCCTCACCTACTTTTCCCACCACAATTAATGCCACCCCCCCCTAGTTGATAAAACAGTGCCTACAAGTCAAAACTTCCACTTCCCGCCAAAATGGAAAAATGGCTAAAACACTCATAGCTCTCCCATTGGTTCTAAAATGAGGTGGGATCTGCTCTAAGGACACGTGTAAGCTCATTTGAAGCATAAAAGAGGAGAAAGAAGCAGAGAAGAAGTAGTCTTAGTTTTTTTTTTCATGAATGTCGTAATTTATTTTAAGTCTTTAATTAAGCTTTAAACTGTAATACTTTGTTTCATGATATCAAATTAAGTTGTTTAAGTGTGTTAGAACCGATTTCAAGTGGCAATTCAAATTGTTTTAACATTTCAAGTTATATGGTTTACTTTGTTGCAAAGTTAAGTTCAAACTCTTGAATCCAAGCTTCCACTAGCTTATTTCTAAGTGCAATCCAGTTTACTTAAGCTCTATATAGCTTTTTGTAAGCTTGAAGAATCATTTTAATCAAGTTCCATGGAAAGTCAATAAAAGTCAACTGTGAAGGCAATTTGGTTCAAATCTGGTTGGAAATGGATACAGGGGGATGCAGACATGGAAATGGTTTTGTTTTGAGTTCAATGGGTTGGTTGTGATGGGTTGGTAGTTCATTGGTTTAGTACAAGCCACTGTGACTAAAGTTCCATTTGTAAGCAATTTTCCAAATCTCATTAGCTTAATCTGTTATTGTAATCTTAAGTGGTTAAAACAAGTTTAATTAGTTGTGTTTAGTTCAAGTAAACTTAGATTAATCAGTTTTATTAGCTTAAACAGTAGTTAGTCTATATTTAATTTGCAACTCAGACTATTAAAGGGTGTTTGGATTAGTGGATTACAAGAGCTTAAGCTCTTGTTATTGCTTGTAACTTGTCTATCAGGTCTCAATAATAGTTTCTTAAATCACGTAATTAGTCATTTGGTCATTAGAACTTCAAAAGTCAAAAGTCACTTAGATCCTGTTAAAACACCATAACTGTTTGATTTTCAGAATCTATGCTCATGATTTCTTGGTCATAAGTTGTTATAATAGCTTAATATAGTCTTGTTATAGCTTAATACAACTAATTCAGTCTATAGAATAAATCAGAAGTTCAAAAAGGTCAAACTTTTAGTTTTCTTAAAAAGTCAAATAATTCCCCTGTGCACAGAATTGGTAGCCAAGTTCATAAGCTCTTAGAGAGCTTATTAGTGATCATTAGCCTGTGTAATTTGGCTTTTTGAGAAGCCAACCTAGCTGTCTCAAAGTTCCAAGTATCAATTTTCCATTTTGAGCTTATTTGTTAGGCCTGCAATTGCTTATTAAATCTGTCCATTTTTACTAAGTGTATCAGTTGGTCAGTGTTCATCAGGTTTCTAAAAGCTTCTCAAGAGCTTATTTGTGAAAGCCAGTCCTTGAAAATTGGGTTTTTGGATAGCTCACTTGGTCAACTTGCTTGTTCAGTTGTTAATTTTCAATTTGTAGCTTATCTCATAGCTTAAAAGTAGCCTATAAAGTACCTAGAAAACCATAGTGTACTAAGTAGCAGTGTTTAGTTTTGCTTATTTATGCTTATTTTGTGCTTATTTCTTAGACATTTGCTTTTTCAGTTGATGTAATTAGCTTATATTAAGTTACTTAGCTTATTTCATTTTATCTTTAGCTTAATTCGTAGCCTTATAATCATTTTAGCTTAAGCCCTTGTGCTTATTTCCATAAAAAGGCCATCGTGCAAAATCTTAGCTTATTTACGTGGTTATGTCGCTTTCGTAAAAAGTGATAGTTGAGAAAAGTGCTTATTTTCATGGTCTTGTCAAGTTTGTAAAAAGAAAAATCGAAAAAAATAATTAGCAAAAGGGGTGGCGGGGCTCGAACTCGAGACCTCCCCTTTGTAAGGGTGATAGTGGGGTACCAGTAACCATTGCGCCTTGGGTCTTTCTCGTTAAAAGCTTACACAACATATCTCTTATATAATGTTTTGTCCCTTTAGCTTAAACGAGATTTTTAGCTTATTTCTAGCTTATCCAAAGTAGCTTTTTCCAATTTAGTATTTTTATTAAATCAGATTAGTATTAAGTATTTTACGTAAAAGTTGAGATTTTTCTAATTAGTTTTAATATTTTAATCAATTAATTAGTGTTTTATAGTAATTAAATCATAATAAAAATATAAAAGTCAAAAAATATAAATCTTTTTCTAAAATTTCTTTTATCATATAGTACGTGAGAAAATTAGTTTCACATTCGTAGGCCTTTTATTTCATAAAATTTACGTTTTTGCTTGCGCTCCAGCGTAATTTTTAAAACGTAACGCTCGTTTTCATTTTAGGTAACATTTTTAGATAATTTAAGGATACGTTTTAGTTAAGATAGTTTATTTAAGTTATTTAGTTTTATAAAAACACAAAAACAACATTAGTTTAAAAATAGTGATAGCGTTTATTTAATATATTTTAACTTTTTAATTTCCTTTAATCTCCTGTAGTTTATAAAAATCTCAAAAACCTTACTGATCACTATCCTTAGTGGTTTTCGACATCGATTGTGTTTAACACCACCAACCTCCGTGGGACATAACGACCCGGAATCCACCGTGTATTCTCCTGATCTTAAATTGCATTGGTGTGTAATGCTTTGAGTTTCTTACAGTTGGTCATTCACAAGTGACTAGCTTGCGTGAGATAACTTGACGGTTTTGCACCGATCAAATTTTACGCCACGCGGGAGGTCAGAAGCGTGTTCTAAACATTTTCGAACCCGCACTTGCACATATACCACAGTTTGTAAAAGTTTTACGTAAAGTTATAACAAAATCAAAAAGTTCATTAACACTTTTCCTAAAGTGTTAAAAACACCAAAAAAAAAAAAAAAAAATATAAAACAACAAAACAATCGTAACGTTTCGACTTGTGTTTCTTTTAAGGTGATTCTTAAAGAAATACGATTTGGTTAAACGAGACGATACCAAAATATTGTCCAAAAGTTTTAAACCCATCACACATATCTATACCTACGTCTTTTCGGTGATACTTAATATACATAAAATCAACCACCAGAAATCAAGGCGGTGCACTACCTAACCGGGGTGCGACCATAATAAGTTCCCTAACATCGATTTAAAACTTGCCTTTGTGTCACTTGTGATTTGGTGTACCTTTTCAAAGAAGCCATTTCATTTGTGATTATTGGTTAAGTTCACTTGTCGCTTTGCCTCGCATTTGTTTTGAAAGTTTTTTATACTTAGTGCATGCGCACTCATTCTTCCAGCCTACAAGTCCTTTGTCGAACTTGGAAAGATTCCTCAAGACGTGAGGACGTTCGCTCCTTCACCGTGATCGAGGAACGCCTACCACCACCACCACCGCCGTAATGGCGTAAGATAAGCCGATGAATGAGCTTCTCCAAGCACCCATCGAGGGTTACGGAGATGCCATTGTTGTCCCGACCATCGTGGTGACACTTTTGAGCTCAAAACCGGGTTACTTAACTGCAACCCAAAGCCAATTCTATGGTTTTGAGCGGGATGATCCTCATGCACACATTCGATGGTTTAACAAGATTGCATCTACCATCAAGTATAAGAATGTCCCACGAAGCTATCAAGCTTCTTCTTCCCATTTTCTCTAGAGGACAAGCCGGAATTGGCTTGAGAAACAACCCCTCGTTCCATTGAGACATGGGAAGATCTTGTCACAAAGTTTGTGAACGAATTCTATCCTCCATCCCGAACTACAAGTCTTAAGAATGAGATAATGAAATTCTCTCAAAGATTTGATGAATCATTCGGGAGGCATGGGATCGTTACAAAGATTTGCTCATAAGTGTCCGCATCATGGTTTTACCGAGTTAATGCAAATGGATACTTTCTACAATGGTGCGAACCAGCCAATCAAGACTCTCTAAATGCCTCCGCGGAGGTAATTTCTTGAGCAAGACCACTAAAGAAGCCTTGCAAATCATTGAAAACAAGTCCTGTGTCCGTCCTTTCCGCACAAAGACATATCATACCGAGTCTAATCTTGGACCTTCTACTTCATCTCCGTGAGTACATCTAGCGCCGATGCTAAGATTGACAAACTCACGGATATTGTTCGAGCTTTGGTTCTTGCTAACCAGAAGAAAGTCACTTTCACACAAACACCATCATATGGTGAAGTGAAGAAAGTTGAAGTTTGTGTTACCCGTGGTGGTCCTCATGCATACTACAATCAGATCGCCACCGATGGTAGTCCGTTTGAAGCTAATGCTATAGCCGGTATTTCAAATCAAGGAGGTAATCAATACCGTCCTCAAAATGAACCAAACTACCGAGCTAGTACTTATCGCACCACCGGTTTCAACCGAATCCTAACCGAATCGAACCAACCAAGAATGAACCAAGGTTATCAAAACCAAGGTAATTTCTATTCGGACCCAATCAAGGTTTCCAACAACAAGGAAATCTTAATCAAAACACTTACAACCGAGGGAATCAATTTCAGGGAATATGAACCTAATCAAGGGAATTACGCTATAACCGTAACATACGACCTCAAATTGTTCCTCCTCCTCCTCCTCCCGTGTCAACATCCGATGAGCTTTTAAGGCAATTCATGAAGACTCAAGAGGAGACAAACAGTTGTTGGTCGGTCGATCGCGAATTGAAGAAGTCTTTAAATGATCGACCCTCGAGCTCGTGTACTCTACCTAGCAACACGATCGCTAATCCGAGGGGCGATGCAAAGGCGATCACAACCAGAAGTGGTGTTTCATACAATGGACCCGCTATTCCTACTACCTCTTCTTCTTCTCTCCCAAAGGTAGTAGAAAGTGAACCTAAGAAGCACAATGGACCTTCGACTCCAATGCCCCCTCCTCCTGTGGCAATGAGTCAAGTTACCAAGGAGACAACGGACAAGGTGCATTATTCAAACCCACGAAGTACCGCACACGTCCAACCTTCGGTAGTCCAACCTTTAAGTCCGGAACCCGAAGTTCGAAGACACATTCGAGCGTAAAACACCTCCATCCGGCTCAAAAGTCTAGTCGGCTTCCTTACCCATCAAGAATGAATGATGAGAAGCAAAAGACAAAACAAAGAGCGATGGAAAATTTTTCCAAATCTTCAATGAGCTTCACTTTGATATAAGCTTCGTTGATGCTCTCGTTCTAATGCCTAAATTTGCATCCACGCTTAAAGGCTTCTTGAGCAACAAAGATAAGTTGTGCGAGATGACGAAAACCCTCTAAATGAGCAATGCTCGTGACCATTCTTAATAAGCTTCCCGAAAGCTTGAAGACCCCGGCCGGTTTTAATCCGTGTGATTTCTTGGGGATGGTTCAATGCTCCGCCTTGGCCGATCTTGGCGCTAGCATTAACCTCATGCCACTCTCGATGGAAGAAAATGTCTCTTCCTAAACTTTCATCCACTTGTATGACACTCGAGCTAGCGGATCGTACCATAACTCGTCCACTTGGGATAGCCGAGGATGTTGTGATGAAAGTGGGAAAGTTTCACTTTCCTCCGACTTTGTTGTAGTAGACTTGATGCGATTCTAGAGTTCCCTCATCTTGGGAGAGCTTTCTTGAGAGCAGTCGTGCTCGATTGATGTGTTCATTTGAAGAGTTGACCATACGGGTTGACAATGAAGAGCTCACGTTAAATATCAACGAACTCCAAACCTCTCATAAACAGTGTTGCCACAATTGATCAAAATCGAAAGATTCAATGCAACACTCTCCAATTTCACGGTTAAGAGGAGTTTTCAAAACGTCTTTGAGCTCAAAGCTTTGAAAATCACCCCGGTTCAAACAAATGGTTTGAAAGTCGTACTGGGGAAGTCAAGAGTGTTCTTGATGATGATGATGATCTAGATTCGGAGACTTCAACGGAAGTGGTGGAAGCTGCTAGCTCTAAGAGCACACCACTTGTCCCACCTCCGGAATCGGTTTATCGCATCGAGTTTGTTAACTCGTGGATGAAACCAAACTCTCTCTGTTTCATCCGAATTGGATGATGATGAGTGTGATCCAATGGGAGACATTCTTCCCATTGATGAATTGCTCAAAATGATCCATCATCTTCCGATCTTATTCCGACTCTTCCATCCCTTCCTCACTCCCCGATGAGGAAGATGACAACTTTGGAATGAAGTCGATGCATTTCTTAGTGATGAGTCAATTCCTACGAGGCGATAACACTTACTTGGATCCGGAGGAGACATCCTTTTTGGAAAGTCTGTTGATTGAAGAACCATTTCCCACCCTCCTCCCGGACATCTTATCGACAATCACCATATAAGCTTCAAATTTAAGCTTAAAATGTCAAAATGGTGATTTGCTTCTTTCGATGAGGAATGGACTTGCATTGTCATGCATATCTTTGTTCCATTCTTCACGGATGGTGTGGTTGCTCTTTCCTTTTCTCTTTCGGAATGAGGACACC
This sequence comes from Chrysanthemum lavandulifolium, assembly GCA_022545495.1. Taxonomy (NCBI): domain Eukaryota; kingdom Viridiplantae; phylum Streptophyta; class Magnoliopsida; order Asterales; family Asteraceae; genus Chrysanthemum; species Chrysanthemum lavandulifolium. Next base: position 520,510 of record JAHFWF010000050.1, on the reverse strand, counting down.
ATCTTTGACCCCGTATCATTCTTAATAGTTTTTACTATTAACATTACATGGTTGTGTCTCGTCGGTGTGGAACTTTCGATGTTCATATGTTTGTTAACACCGTGAACGAAAGTCCGATCGAGATTGGTTTTCCACGTTACTTTCCCCATGAACAAATTAATTCGGGTCGAGTCAAGCTAGCGACTCGGTAATCAAAAACAGAGCTAAACATGGGTTTTCACCGTGTGTACCACCCTAGTGTGGGGAGTTGCCCATGTTGTATATAGATTATCCAAAAAAAAAAAAAAAAAAAAAAAAAAAATCCTCTTTCTAAATAATGGCCGTAGTATTTCCCTTTCACGTTCTTTGTTTCGCATAACCGCGGTACTTTGAATATTGAGGGCAATATTCATTTCTAAGTGTGGGGAATTCTCACAATTTCATATATTATCTACCCGATTCCCGTTTTTGGCCAAAATTTTTTGGAGTAAGTGTTTACACTTTCTCATTTGGTTATCGATCCGCCTTGTCTAATAAACAAAAGGATTGGCTAATCCAGAGCAAACGGCTCTTGGTAAAGATATCTCAAATCCGTTGACGACTTGCAATTTGCCCAAAATTGTATGGTATTCACTTCACCATATCCTTAAAAGTGAAGAGTTGGCTAGCCCGCAAGTTTATGGCTTGTGGTAAAGGCGCTTGGAAAACCATAATTGGTAATCGACTCACCAAAGATATTTTATCTAAGAGTTGGCTAGTCCGAAGCAAGCGGCTTCCGGTAAAGACAAATCAAATCCGTTGAAAGTCGGTGGTTTGCTCAAAATCACATGGTTATCGATGTACCATGGTTCTTACTTGAACTGAAACATTTGGCTACTCGAAGTAATGGCTTTTGGTAAAGAGATTCAAATCCATTATGTTTTCTCAAAAGATTGCTAGGGACTAGCAATATCTTAGTGTGGGGATTGATGAGTGTCTAAATACTCATCATTTTGTACTATTTAAACTGCAAAAACATCTGAAAACACTTAAAACGCATCAAAATGATAAAAATATCACAAACAAGTGTTTTATGTGTTTTAAATGCAAAATATCAAAATACGGTGAAAAACGTATCAAGTTTGCATAATTGGCGCTTTTAGTCCCCAAGTTTCAAAAGTTGTCAAAAGCAGTCCTGGTAAATCCAAATAAAGAAAAATATCATTTTGAGTCCCTAGGGATTCCTAAGTTGTCAAAATTGGTCCTTGAAACTTAAAATTACAAATTTACAACTTTAGTCCCTAAACTTTGAAATTTGGCAAGTTTAGTCCTTGGAAAATCAAAATGTCAAATTTAGTCCTTGTACTATTGAGGGTTGTCGGTTTGGTCCCTTGTAACAAGTTTGGAAAATTGCGGATTGGTCCTTTAAGAATTCGAAGTACAAGACAAGTCCTTGTCATTTTAAAGCTAAAACCAAGCCCTTGTCAAAACATATTGACCCCCGCCATTATCCTTTGTGACCCCTAAAAACCAATTTTGGACCCTTTGGTCAAAAAGTCAAATAAGGTAAAAGGGCGCCTACACTGCTTATCTCCCCATGTGTTGCCTCGAACCTCGGCCACCTCTCCTCCCATCACCTCACCTTTCCACCCCTCATCATCACCCTCACCTACTTTTCCCACCACAATTAATGCCACCCCCTAGTTGATAAAACAATTGCCTACAAGTCAAAACTTCCACTTCCGCCAAAATGGAAAATGGCTAAAACACTCATAGCTCTCCCATTGGTTCTAAAATGAGGTGGGATCTGCTTTAAGGACACGTGTAAGCTCATTTGAAGCATAAAAGAGGAGAAAGAAGCAGAGAAGAAGTAGTCTTAGTTTTTTTTTATTTCATGAATGTCGTAATTTATTTTTAAGTCTTTAATTAAGCTTTAAACTGTAATACTTTGTTTCATGATATCAAATTAAGTTGTTTAAGTGTGTTAGAACTGATTTCAAGTGGCAATTCAAATTGTTTTAACATTTCAAGTTATATGGTTTACTGTTGCAAAAGTTAAGTTCAAACTCTTGAATCCAAGCTTCCACTAGCTTATTTCTAAGTGCAATCCAGTTTACTTAAGCTCTATATAGCTTTTTGTAAGCTTGAAGAATCATTTTAATCAAGTTCCATGGAAAGTCAATAAAAGTCAACTGTGAAGGCAATTTGGTTCAAATCTGGTTGGAAATGGATACAGGGGGATGCAGACATGGAAATGGTTTTGTTTTGAGTTCAATGGGTTGGTTGTGATGGGTTGGTAGTTCATTGGTTTAGTACAAGCCACTGTGACTAAAGTTCCATTTGTAAGCAATTTTCCAAATCTCATTAGCTTAATCAGTTATTGTAATCTTAAGTGGTTAAAACAAGTTTAATTAGTTGTGTTTAGTTCAAGTAAACTTAGATTAATCAGTTTTATTAGCTTAAACAGTAGTTAGTCTATATTTAATTTGCAACCTCGGACTATTAAAGGGTGTTTGGATTAGTGGATTACAAGAGCTTAAGCTCTTGTTATTGCTTGTAACTTGTCTATGCAGTCTCAATAATAGTTTCTTAAATCACTGTAATTAGTCATTTGGTCATTAGAACTTCAAAAGTCAAAAGTCACTTAGATCCTGTTAAAACACCATAACTGTTTGATTTTCAGAATCTATGCTCATGATTTCTTGGTCATAAGTTGTTATAATAGCTTAATATAGTCTTGTTATAGCTTAATACAACTAATTCAGTCTATAGAATAAATCAGAAGTTCAAAAAGGTCAAACTTTTAGTTTTCTTAAAAAGTCAAATAATTCCCCTGTGCACAGAATTGGTAGCCAAGTTCATAAGCTCTTAGAGAGCTTATTAGTGATCATTAGCACAATGTAATTTGGCTTTTGAGAAGCCAACCTAGCTGTCTCAAAGTTCCAAGTATCAATTTTCCATTTTGAGCTTATTTGTTAGGCCTGCAATTGCTTATTAAATCAGTCCATTTTTACTAAGTGTATCAGTTGGTCAGTGTTCATCAGGTTTCTAAAAGCTTCTCAAGAGCTTATTTGTGAAAGCCAGTCCTTGAAAATTGGGTTTTGGATAGCTCACTGGTCAACTGCTTGTTCGGTTGTTAATTTTCAATTTGTAGCTTATCTCATAGCTTAAAGTAGCCTATAAAGTACCTAGAAAACCATAGTGTACTAAGTAGCGGTGTTTAGTTTTGCTTATTTATGCTTATTTTGTGCTTATTTCTTAGACATTTGCTTTTCGGTTGATGTAATTAGCTTATATTAAGTTACTTAGCTTATTTCATTTTATCTTTAGCTTAATTGTAGCCTTATAATCATTTTAGCTTAAGCCCTTGTGCTTATTTCCATAAAAGGCCATGTGCAAAATCTTAGCTTATTTACGTGGTTATAAAACGCTTCGAAAAAAGTGATAGTTGAGAAAAGTGCTTATTTTCATGGTCTTGTCAAGTTTGTAAAAAGAAAAATCGAAAAAAAAAAATAATTAGCAAAAAGGGGGTAGGCAGGCTCGAACCTGAGACCTCCCCCTTTGTAAGGGTGATAGTGGGGGTACCTGTAACCATTGCGCCCTTGGGTCTTTCTCGTTAAAAGCTTACACAACATATCTCTTATATACGTTTTGTCCCTTTTAGCTTAAACGAGATTTTTAGCTTATTTCTAGCTTATCCAAAGTAGCTTTTTCCAATTTAGTATTTTTATTAAATCTGTATTAGTATTAAGTATTTTCTGTAAAAAGTTGAGATTTTTCTAATTAGTTTTAATATTTTTAATCAATTAATTAGTGTTTTATAGTAATTAAATCATAATAAAAAATATAAAAGTCAAAAAAATATAAATCTTTTTTCTAAAAATTTCTTTTATCATATAGTACGTAAGAAAATTAGTTTCACATTCGTAGGCCTTTTATTTCATAAAATTTACGTTTTTGCTTGCGCTCCAGCGTAATTTTTAAAACGTAACGCTCGTTTTCATTTTAGGTAACATTTTTAGATAATTTAAGGATACGTTTTAGTTAAGATAGTTTATTTAAGTTATTTAGTTTTATAAAACACAAAACAACATTAGTTTAAAAATAGTGATAGCGTTTATTTAATAGATTTTAACTTTTAATTTCCTTTAATCTCCTCATGGTTTATAAAAATCTCAAAACCTTCAGATCACTATCCTTAGTGGTTTTTCGACATCGATTGTGTTTAACACCAGTCAACCTCCGTGGGACATAACGACCGGGAATCCACATATTCTCCCCGATCTTAAATTGCATTGGTGTGTAACTGCTTTGAGTTTCTTACGGTTGGTCATTCACAAGTGACTAGCTTGCGTGAGATAACTTGACGGTTTTGCACCGATCAAACGTCATCAGGAACGGAAGAGATGATTGTAGACATGTTTGTAGACATGATTACAGATTCCACGGGATTTTACAACTCTTTGATTAAACCGGGAAATAGATTCTTTCACGGGATTTTACTAAATCAAGAGAAAACCGTAAAACGTAATACGAATAAGCAACAAGTCTCAACAGACAAATCGCTCACCAAGACAAATCGCAGTTAGGACAAATCGCTTTGACAAATCGCTACACAGACAAATTGCTTTGAAAAATCGCTGCTTAGACAAATCGCTCTGCACAGACAAATCGCTTTGACAAATCCCTGCTCAAATAAATCGCTTCTTAGACAAATCGCTTGAATGAAAAATCGCTTAGCAGACAAATCACATAGAAGACAAATCGCATAAACTGACAAATCGCATAAACTGACAAATCGTATAGTACACAAGTACACCCACTACTTTGTCCTTTTTGTCATTTTGTCTCAATAGACAAATCGCTTCTCCAAAAGAATGACAAATCGCTACCAAACTAAGACAAGTCGCTTCAACAAGCAACAGCAGAAGGGACAAATCACTTCAAGAACAGGACAAATCGCTTAGATGAAACTTTTACCGTGGCACAAATCGCTTCCTAGAAAGATTCAAAAACACAACTTTTCAATCCAAAAACAACCCAACCACACCTAACACTTGTAATGATTCTAAACACAAAAGTACTATCAAAATCCAAACTTTAACACTAAAAATGATCCAAATGATGCCAACTACTCTAAACTCATACAAACCCAAAAACCATATGAAAACCACTATAAATCCAAGAACATGAGAGATGAGTGATCAAACCATGGCTCTTGATACCATTTGTAACATATTGGATTTCATAAACACATCATAACTTATCAAATGGGGCGTATGGTTTAGAGTTTTAGAGAGAGAAAGTGGAAGAGTTTTGGGAACTTAGTGAGACAAAGAAAAATAATATTATGAAGCTCCAACCCTTTGCCTTGCTAGGCAAAGGGTATTTATAGGTTCTTACAAGACATGCCTCCTACGGGCTGTGGATCAGGCATACAATGGGTAAAGACCCGTCCGTCCTCCACGGTATTACTTAACAAACTACTTACTAACAATAAATAACTGTAGGAAATTAGTTTTCACATACACATCAAACCATAACACAAAGTGGCGTATAAATGGAATTCTAGAGAGAGAAAGTTAGAGGTTTAGGGAACTTAGTGAGAGAAAGTGAAAGATATTATTATGAGCTCCAACTCTCTACCTTGGGAGGTAGAGTATTTATAGTCTTACATAAACGCCACACATCGGGTGTGGATCGGGCATACAATGGGTAAAGACCCGTCCGTCCTCCACGGTGTTACATAACTGAATACTACTTAACTTGAAAGAGCTACGACTACGAGCTTTCTAACGATTACATATACTTGAGGTGACCGACTCTTTAATATCTGGAATTTCTAATTCCTAACAATCTCCCCCTAAGGGAGGTCACCTCAATCATGTACCAAAATTACATTGAATACAAATAGATATTACATAAACAATTGATCTTGCATTCTTGATGTAGTCTTTTGCTCCTAAGCTCGTAGTCATTGATTCTTCACAATGCATGTTTGGTTACTTCAAGTGGAGGTCTTTTCTTGATCCACGTGATAATAAATTTGTGCCACTTTTGAGATCATCGACTATCAAAAATCTCTCGAGACATCCTTTGTGGAGTTGGTATTATGTGATGTCGTGACATTAGGACCGACATGCTCACATTCGGATCATGATATCTTCTTATCGAGTAGCGGAAGCTTTAGTTGATTCATGATATTGGCGTGAGAGCAGAAGCATGGAGTGAAAATATCGAGTCATTGATGCACTAATCATGATTTCTTTTGAGATGAATGTGTTAAGTGAGCATGCGGCTATGGATTGACCGCTTCATTACGATCACCGCAAGCGTCGGGCGTACTCGCATACAACAGATTAGCAATAAATCGCACGAAAGTGTCTTTGATCACTTCGTTGAATTGAGGTACACGCCCACGGTTCCCGTTGATCGATACATGTCTTACTGTGATCATGTATAATTCAAGAATTTCCTTGACGGGGTTTCGCGATTGGTCTAGTTGTTCTCAAACCGAACGTCTCAAAGAAGACAACACGGAGTGAGTGAACCAAATAATTTTAAGTCCACCGATTGATGAAAAGAGATTTGAAAAACAATCGTGTATTGCTCAATAGAAATTGTTTTTGCAATACAACGAAGGTTTTATTGAAAATCAATTATCAATCATAAAAACACCTTTTGGTTTGAAAAATGAGTACACGGTCGATGTGCTAAAGAAAAGAGTTGTTAAGCACAAAGATCGGTTTTCAAAGGTATCCGTCAATCCATAACTCGAACCAGATTGATTCAAGAGATTGAATCGCCCCATTGTTTACATTCGGTTGTCACATGGTTGATCTATATAATAGATCTCACATGCCACCTACCGTGAGCTTGTTTGATGTTGGCTCGAAGGCTTTCCATCTTCATTGTGAATATGTAAACACATCACTCGGATGTTACGGCAATACCACAAGGATAATGCGTGGGACTCAAGATATAATCTCTCTTCCACATTGTGTGAAACAGAGTCTTCATTGAAAGTGTCCTAATGAGATTTATTGATGATCTCGTGGCTCTAGACTCAATTTTGTGCATATTTGGATCCTGTCTTTGGAGACTAGGGAGAGGGTCTCCTTCTTCAATATCAACAATCTCTAAGAGAAAGTCGATAGATAATGTCGGTTCCCGTGAGAATGAAACAAGTCCTTTTAAGAGGAACTTGAGTGGTTTGGAAAGTTGAAGTGCGATGCGTCATTTGGGTCCATGACGTCTTGTCTTCAATACCGATGTTACCATCGGTAGCATATGAAGTGAACCCGGTTTACGCCTAAGGTTGAATAAATGGAGGGCTATTTGTTTTCACCCTTTTCTCATTCAATTCTTTTAATTCTTCAACCCTTCAAGCTTACCGAGACTTCATAGCAAGAACCTTGTTGGGTTTGTTCCAAGATTTGCTCTATCTCGATTCGCACTCTTCCCATATCTCACTTTTCTCCTTTTATCATCATACCTAAGGACTTCTACACTAACTAGTGGATTGTCCTGGTAGATCCCTCCGGTTCGGCGGATCATGGGAACACATACCTAACCTTATCATCCTTATATCACCGTACATAAAGTAAAGTTGGTCGGTCAATTTGGTATTGTTCATCGCCATTGGAACCAATTGAAAACCATTTGAAAATCAATCCGGATACTTGTGATATATTATCAAAACATTTTGTGCTGAATTGTTTTTGATATTTTTAGAACAGTGCTCCCCTCAACATGTGCATCAAATGTTTGAAATTGTTTTGCACACGGAGGCAAGAGGAAGAATTTACTTCTTTGATTACCATTTTCTAAAGATATCAACATCACTTCCCTGATCAAATCAAGAAGATAAAGCATTTCGGGAAGGATGAGGTTTTCATAAGTTTGCTCCCCCTCAATATGTGCCTCGAGATAAGAAAAGAGTTTTGCACATACTAGAGGGAACCTGCACATTGAGATAAATGATCACGTTTCAAATCATAGGTTTAAGATAGATGCTCCCCCTCAACATGTGCATGGAAAATTTGAAATCGTTTGTCACATGTGTGAAGGATAGCATGTACATCCTTATGAAACCATTTACCGAATTATCAGTTTAACTCCAATTTAAATCACACATTCTCCCCCGATCACAATTATCAAATCATTTGAGATTTGTGATCTCTTATTGATTTAAATTGATTAAGAAAGCTTTTAAGGGGAATTGTGACTTGATTATGAAAGCGTTTTAAGCGATCGGATCGGATTTTAAGACTTTAAACTCCATTGATAAAACATGCATGGATATCTTTTGAAAACAATTGAATGCCAAATAACTTTTAATTTAATTAAAATCATTCTCCCCTCAATCAATGACATAGTTTGTTGATTGAGAGATAGAGACTTTGACAAATCGGTCCTATGATTATTAAAAATAGAGACCGAGTTATTTTTAAAGCATTTAGTTTTCAAGAGATAAATGTTTATAGAATCGAGCATGGAATTTGAAAACATGGTAAAACATGGCTCTGTTCTTTCTTTAAAAACGGGTTATTTCCTGAAAATGACAATAAACCATTGTTTCTCTTTCTCCCAATTTTTTTTATTTTTTATTTTTTATTTTTTTAAGAATTCGAACAACATCTAAAGTCCCGTGTCATTCTTTGAATGACATCACAAAGACCGTAGATATTGTCGAACCGAGAAAAAACAAGACAAATTGACAATATTTTTTTTGAAGATTTTTCGAATTTTTCAGATTTTTATGGATTTTAAAAGTTTTATAATTTTCTATTTGATTTTTGAGAGTTTTATAATTTTGTATTTTGTTTTTCGAATAAATATTTACAAGAGACAGATGACGATAGACCTTTACTCCTCGTCTTCCTCCACGAAGACGTTTGAGTGTTTCGGTTGAAGGCTTTTTAAGCCAAGGCGTGGAAGAATAAACTCAAAACGTTCTCTTGGAAGAGCTTTGGTGAAGATGTCGCTAACGATATTCGCACCTCACAAAATAGAGTTCCACCACACCTTTTTCCACTTGTTCCACGATGAAATGATGTCGAATGTCGATATGCTTTGCTCTTGAGTGTTGAGCGTTGTTGCATGAGAGAGCAATAGCACTTTATTATCACAATGCGGAGGGATTTTGTTGAATTCAAAGCCATAGTCGATAATTGAGATCTCATCCATAAGATTTGAGCACAACAGATGACATGGCTATGTATTCCGCCTCTGTAGAGGAAATAGAAGTACTCATTTGCTTCTTTGAAGACCACTCACAAGCTTATCACCCAAAACCGAGCACCTCGGGCGTGCTTGACGTGTATCTTGACAACTTGCATGATCGGCATCTGCATAGGCCGTTAGTGACATACCGGTGTCCTTGGTGCCAAAGACCCATATTGATGGTTCCTTGGAGATACCGAAAGACCGTTTAAGCGCTTCAAGGTGCTTTTAGTAGGCTTAGCACGGTATCTAGCATACATGCAAGCAATGAACAAGATGTCGGTCTACTAGCGGTGAGGTACATCGGGATCCAATCATACTACGATATTTCGTTTGGTCAATCATGATCCCCGAGTGGTCCTCATCTAGTTTGGTTCGGTCAATCATGGGGTGTCAGCAGGTCACTTGAATCAAATCCAAATTTCTTTAAGATCTCTGTTGCATATTTAGATTGATTTATGAAAATGCCTCCGGGACTTTGTGAAATTTGTAATCCCAAGAAAATGACATTTGTCCCATCATTGACATTTGAAATTTTGAACTCATTTCATTCGAAAACGATCACATTCCATTGGGTGCATCGAGGCAAAAATAATATCATCAACATAAATTTGAACATGAATTAAATGTTTGCTGACTTCTGGTGAACAATGTAGGATCAATCGCTCCTTTGCTAAATCCGGTTGATAGAATAAACTTTGACGATGTATCATACCATGCCCTTGGAGCTTGCTTTAAACCGTAAAGAGCCTTCTTCAAACGAAAACGTGAGTAGGATGCTCTTGATTCACAAATCCTTCAGTTGGGCGGCGTGACGACTCTTTTAAGATCTCCGTTCGAAATGCCGTCTTCACATCCATCGATAGACTACCATGTTCTTACTAGCGACATTAGCGGAAAGATTACGATTGCCTCGATTTGAGCAACTGGAGCAAAAGATTCTTCAAAGTCAATACCCTCCTCTTGGCGGTATCCTTTAGCAACTAATCGAGCCTTGTTCTTCAACACATCACCATGCTCATCAAGTTTCACTTTGAAGATCCATTTAAGAGCAATAATCATAGCACGATCGGGCGGTACTAACTCCCATACATCAAGTCGATCAAACTCATGAATTTCATTTTGCATGGCATTGAACCACCTATCTTCATTCATGGCGGTTTTAACATCTTTTGGTTCGATCTTGGATAGTACGGAGTTGAAGAAGCACCATAAGGCATCGGTTGCAAGTTGTTTACGTGTTGATACAGACGAGAGGATTTCCAATTATGTTATCTAGTGGATGATCGTGAGTCCATTTTCTAAGGTGTTCATGTGGCGGTTGTTGAGGCGAGGTAGCGAGTCGATGTCTCTGAAGAAGATGGTTACGATGATGATTCGGGAGCAAATATGTTTTCAAATGGAGCATCTTCGAGGAGTAGCAAAGGATTAACTTCATCATTGATGCGAAGCAGTTCCATGATGTACATTTGAAGAATGATGATTTGTTGATGAGGCAAGGATCGTGAAGGCGCTTCTTGGCTTAAAGATATTGAGGCGAGGATTGACTTCATTCACGGAATATGAGCAGCCTCTGTTGTGGGATCGACACCTCATTAGTACTTGGATCATAAAGTTCATCAAACATAGGATCAAACAATTTCTTTAAATCATCTTCGACGGAGGTACATATGGAGTTTCTTGAGAGGAGTTTGGAACAAGGGATGAACCAATGGGACTGTTTTGAAGTGCGGGTCCCGAGTGGAGTGTCCGAGCCATTTGACCGGTCGACTCATCAAACATAACGTGAATTGTTTCCATGATATTTCGGGTTCTTTTGTTGTAGATTCGGTATCCCTTTTGTTTGGTGCATATCCTACAAATACTTCAATGTCGATTTAGCCCTAAGTTTGCCTAAGTCTTGACCTCATTAGTTGGATAACACAATGCACCAAACACACGAAGGAACGAGATTAGGTTTTCTGTTGTGGACAAGTTCATATGGAGTTTTCCATGAGCAGTGTGAATCGAGGACGATTTTGTGTGTAGCATGCGGTGGCAATTGCTTGACCCGGAGAAACATTGGAACCTTTGAGTAAATCGGCATTGTTCTAGCGGCTTCAACAAGAGTTCGATTTAGTCTTTCAACTACACCGTTCGTTGAGGAGTTCGTGGAACACTTCTTTGATGGTGATTCCAACGCTTTCATAGAATTCACTAAGTTGTTTGTTGACAAACTCGGTTCCATTGTCTGCTCGATAATTACGACGGTTTTGTTAAGTCGAACTGCAATTTGTTTGATGAGTTTGATGATGATATCGGGAGTTTCATCCTTTGTCCTTAAGAACTTGACCGGTGAATCTAGAGTAATCATCAACCACAACTAACACATATTTCTTCCCAAAGATATTACGCACCCTCATTGGTCCACATAAATCCATATGAATCATATGAAGAACTTCGTGACGAGTTAGTAGGTTTGGGTTTATGGGCATACTTCTTACTTTTTCCCAATTAACATCTTGAACAAAGATGATCCTTTTCGTACTTGAGTCTAGGTAAACCTACAACTAAGTCCTTTACGGTGAGATCATTGATGGTACCGAGTTCGGTGATTGAGACGACGATGCCATAACCATGACTTTGTTTTAGAAGCCTTTGATAACAAGCAGTTGGAGATGACCTCATCATGTCATCGATAGAGATGGTGTAGAGATTTGAGCCACGAGTTCCCTTTAACAGTTCCTTACCATTAAGATCTCTAACAAAGCGGTATGTTTTCTCAAGGCTACTTCTAGATCGTAATCACGAATTGACCAACGAGAGAGCAGTTATGACCCGGACCTTCCACATAGTATACTCTAGAGATGACACTATCACCAACAACGTAATCTCCATAACCCATGATTGCACGAAATGATCATTACCGAATCTAACGGTCCGATGAATTTGCTCACGGTTCATGAGCGCGACCGGTCTCGATCATATGCTTGGAACGACTGAGTCCGGTACCACGAGCGATTTGAGCGATCTGCGGTTGAACAGACAAGAATGGATAATCGGATAATTGGGATCCCCATGCAAGAATGGGTTCCATTTGGTTAGTAACAATGGTTGGAACACCCACATCGGAGAAAGGAGCATTCATATCGAAAATTAAGGCCTTTGGATTCATTGTGAATAGATGCGGTACTAGTGTCCAGATAGCCACATTCACGGTGTGCTCACTTCTTATGGGAATAGTTCTACCGGTAGGCATCCATTTTCTAGTGGGCATTGTCGATTATTCTTATGACCAATGGTATCCAATAATAGCCTATCTTACTAAATGTTCTTCCCGGGTTTCCTTTGTTTTCTAACTCTCTTACGTTTTGCCTTTTGCCTTTTTAGCATGAACATAAGCAACATTAATCGGACCATTATCATCATTAGGCAAACCATTAACACCACATTCATGATTAGAAGCGAATTCAAGCGGACATCGGTACAAGGTTTGCAAATAGTATCGAATTGAATTAATTACGATGCGCCTATGGCTAATACTAGAATCAACACGATTCGTTTTATTCGATTCAAGCTTAAAGTTCCTAGATTGTTCTTCTACTCTTTTCCGAGGCACATTCTTAGCTTGCGAGGTCCTATCATTCCTTGTATTGTCTTGAGACTTTGACCGCTCCCTTTAATGTCACCGATTACTCTGTAGAGGAATGGGAACATTAGTGGGTTTACAACTCTTTGCATCACTGTTTAGATGTCTTTGGGATCTGAACTACATGCGAGCACACTAAGGTTCACTTTCTTAAAACTAGAAGTCTTTGGGATTTGTACTCCTAGAAGGCACACTTGAGTTCTCTTTCATAGCATTGACGGATCCGAAATCGAACTACTTACAGCACACTAGGGTTCATATTCAATACATTGGGCATCGAATGAATATCGGACTTGGCAATAGGCATCGAACATGGAATCAAAGGATTAACTCTCTCACCTAATGACTTTGGGCATATTGTGATCAAGCATTCTAAGATTTCTTGAGATCGTTTGGCATATAAGCATGCATGTCCAATTGCATTATCATGAGGTTTCACTAACTTATCCTCTTCAACAATCTCACGCAGACATTCTAGGCAATCCTTAAGGGATGAGAAGTATGTTTGAACAACAAGTTTGTTGTTCACGAGATGAGGAGGACATATTTCATGAGACAAAGCATATTTATTACAAGAGTGAACCTTTGATACACCATTCTCCCCATTGGTCATTGGCATTTTCCTTTTACGACTCTTGATTCTCAATTTCCTTTTGCAATGAAGCTATGTGTTCGTTATTTTTATACGAGTGACCTTTATTGATTCAAATAACTCATTGAAATGACGTTTAACCTTTTCATTTTCTTCTAGAAAACTTTCGTTTTCCTTTTGTAATGCATTTACTAGGTTTTGAAGATGAAACGTTTGAGAATTCGAGAATCTAAAGGAGGAGGCATTTGGGAGCCCTGTCATATAGTTCGTTTGACCCTTTAATTGAGAGATTTGGGCTTTCAACTTTACGATCGTGTTGCAATCGAGCTTGAATTTGTTCATCACGTTTGTTAATTTGAAAACGCATCAAACTCGGAGCATCCGAAGATGTCTTGATATTTGAAGTTTTGACATTTTCTTTAAGATGTTGATATTTTAGTTGTAAATTAAAATGCTCAACTTCTAGTTTAGAAAATGTTTAACCAAATTGTCGTGATCATCCGGTTCAATTTTCTCGTTTAGTTTAGAATTAGTTTTTCAAGCTCAATGACACGATCATGGGAGACTTTCGAGGCAACAGATAGTTCATGAAATTTGGAAGCATTAATAGAGCAATTTGAAGCGATGAAAAAATATCTTGAGCAACACATTCGATAATAAGAGTCTCATTTAATGTGTGCGGTTCTTCCTCTCAATCTCATTATATTTTAGTGCACTCATAGTCACTAACTTCAACTATCATTGCATCAAATTCCTTTTCCATTCCTTTGATATCGGTTTCTATCCCTTTTAAGACTCTCAAAGTGATCTTTTAGAAGTTTAAAGAAAGGCATGACCTCGATTAAATAACATTCTTTCATTTGCTCAAAACCCTTTCTCCTTCCGTTATACCGATGGGTGTGATCCTTTTCTTGCAAGTTTTCTCAAAATCAACAAATAGTTGAAATATAACATATTGGCTAATTAAGGTCTTGTTTTTAGTGGCAATTGTTCTAGGAACAAGATGCATTGGTGTATTAGGAGGATACACAATCGCTCTAGGCATTTTCCATAGGGAGGGTTTGTCTCAACAATATTTTCGACTTTCTCGCTTATCTAAATCCATTTTCCGAGAAAACTTGTTCGGGAGTCAACAATGTCGAGGCTTAAACATGTTCAAGGAAATCCAGTTTTCCTTCTTGTAGTCATGGGGAGTGATAATTACTTTTTCTCTTTGCATTTAGGGTCATCTAATTTTTGTTCATCTTTTCCTAGTGACTTCATCGATTTCTTATCTTCCTCGGTGCACTCAACGCAACTAGGTTTCTGTCTAGGTTTAAGGATTTCATTGCCATCATAAAGAACCTTATGAGCATTTCTAGCCCTTTTAATGACCTCTGGATTTGGTTCCTTAACAAGGGAATGCTATGCTTATCGCTTAAGACCCTATGCTTAGTGATCATGTGAGCGATCGAATGGTGTTCCCTTGTATGTACAACTTGTTTTCAAGTTTGTTTTCAAAGTTTTCAGATTAGAAAAGTCTTTCAAGAGTTTTGATTCCTTTGCATTAAATTCTTGCTTAAGCATTTTCACATTTTCTTGAAGTTCTTGTTTTTGCTTAGCGCTTTAGAAAGCTTTTCTTGTAAGGAATTTAATTCTTGTTTCAATACTTCTTCTCTAAAATTACTTTTCTAATGACCGTACGCACTTGATCATCCATTTCACGCTCACGAGTGGTCAACTCAAATTTTGCACATTGTTCATAAATAGCAACACGTTCTTTATAGGCATTTAGTTCGAAATTACGGAATCATCGGGAGCACATGCGGTGTATTCATCAAAACGTAGTCATTGTTGATCGCAGAAGATGCATCACTTGGTACAACTTCACTTTCACTTTGTTTCACGTATTGATCGTATGGGACAATATCGATATTACCCATATTTTCAACATTTGATTCAATAGTTTCGATTGATTGTACTTTGTCATGCATCATTGCACATCGACATCATCGTATAGTTTTAATACCTCGAGATGAGTTTGTCTTTGGATAGGCCACTTGTGGTGAAGAAGAGACCTTGGGAGAAACCATTGGAGAAATGCTAGCCATAAAAATTGTGTGTGTGTGGTCCATCATCCACATCAGTCGTATGCATCACAATCAGCGACTTGAAAGGCATTCGATGATTGTGACCTATCTCTGAATAGGTCGCTCATCCACATCTCGCATCATAGGTCTTGGCATTGCCCTCGGCTAAACAACAATTCCTCTTCATCCAAAGCACCCCATTGTCCCGAGCTTGTACAAGCGACATCTTATCTCGAAATAATCGGCGATTCGTGGGCGCTTTGGAGATGTGCGCTTCTTGCAATGTGTCCCTCACCACCACGCTTATAACATTTGATCGGCTTAGCTTGACCTTGGTTACCATTCCTTCCTCGATTACGGTTACCAACATAACCTCTACCACTCCACCTCTTCCCTAATCATCTGTCTTTCTGAATCGTTGCACCACGATCCTTCCATCTTTCACGGTAGCTTGATTGTGTGGGTTAGATGTTTGTTACGAGGTTGTTGTTGGTTTGTGGGAGAGAATTCATGTTTTGACTAATCGGAAGAGCAAGTTGATTAATGAAGTTACCAGCGTGTGCATCGACATCGACTTGTTTGAACATAGGATCGGGAATGAGTTTGTGATTACCATTACCCAAGGGTATGACTTGTGAGGCTTTGGTTGTGATTCGATGTTTGAGTAGAAGGCGGTTGAGTCATTAGACGAGCTTGTCTCTCCACAGTTGGTTTTGAACTAATTGAGAACCAATTTTTCAAACATAGCATGTCTCTCATTCGAAGGAGGAAGGCATAGAGTTGCTCATAGTTTGTATTCTTCAATCCTTTAATGAGCTTCACGAGGTGACAAACTTGTGCCATTCGGGATTCATGTTGTTCACAAATTTTGAGTTCGGTGAATGTTAGGCATAGTCATTCGATGTTCCTCATATCATTCACCAACTTATGAAATCTCACATAGTACTCATAGACACTCTCATCGGTTTCATCTTGAAGTGTTCAAATTCGTCATAGAGTTGTGATTCTCTGCCTTCCATAGTTAATTACGAACACGAGAGAAGCATCTTGACATTATCCCATCTTGCCTTTGCATCGGTGTTGTGATTGATCGACTTGTAGATGTCTTTAGGAAGACCTTGAAGAACAATGTTAGAAGCCACGATAAGCGCATCGAATCTCTTTTCTCCTTATCATCAAGCTCATCATACATTTTAGGTCCATCCATTCCGTAAATAGGAGTTCCATCTTCATTAGTATCAAGTATATCTCTAGTCGTCTCAACTCGTCGGTCCTTCATCAATGGATTTGAGAATGTTGACACCATTTTCCTTTCAAAGGCGGTACAATCGATTCGTTGAGCCCAAGAATCGTAGTCGATTCATCAAGCATGGGTGGATTTAGTATCTCGAGCCACCGCTTGAACATCCTCGGCAACATGGAGATGATAGTAGGAGCGTTGGTAGACATGTTAACAGATTATACGGGATTTTATAACTCTATGATTAAACCGGAAATAGATTCTTTCACGGATTTTACTAAATCAAGAGAAACCGTAAACAATCACCCAAGTCGCTAGAAGAAAATGCACCAAGTCGCTAACACCTAATTAGCTACACTCCCAAGTCGCTAAAGTCCCAAGTCGCTAGACAAATGCAAGTCACTAAGTAGTAACTCGCTAAGCCTCAAGTCGCTAGCAAAATTTTGGCGACAATTGCTACTCAAGTCGCTAAAGATACAAGTCGCTAAATAGCAACTCGCTCTGAGACCAAGTCGCTACCTCCAAGTCGCTACACGTGGTGGAAAGTCCACTACTTGTCTTGTAAGTCGCTAGTTCTAAGTCGCTAGGTCCAAAGCTGTAACTCGCTACAAATTTGTAAAGCAAGTCGCTACGAAGAAAGAATTCCGTGTGTTAAGTCGCTAGCAAGAAAAAACTCATAAACATCACTTTTCAATCCAAAAACAACCCAACCAAGATGATTCAAGCTTACCAAATGAAAACCTAAACACTTGTTATGATTCTAAACATAAAAGTACTAACAAAATCCAAGCTTTAACACAAGAAATCAACCAAATGATGCACAAACCACTAAACTTTTCAAACTCAAAAACCACCAAAAATACAAAGATGTGCGAGATATGATCTAACCATGGCTCTTGATACCAATTGTAGGAAATTAGTTTTCACATACACATCAAACCATAACACAAAGTGGCGTATAAATGGAATTCTAGAGAGAGAAAGTTAGAGGTTTAGGGAACTTAGTGAGAGAAAGTGAAAGATATTATTATGAGCTCCAACTCTACCTTGGGAGGTAGAGAGTATTTATAGTCTTACATAAACGCCACACATCGGGTCATGGATCAGGCATACAATGGGTAAAGACCCGTCCGTCCTCCACGGTGTTACATAACTAAATACTACTTAACTTGAAAGAACTACGACTACGAGCTTTCTAACGATTACATATACTTGAGGTGACCGACTCTTTAATATCTGGAATTTCTAATTCCTAACAATAACTATGACTATGAGCTTTCTAACGAATACATATGCTTGAGGTGACCGACTCTTTAACTACCGGATTTTCTAAATCCTAACATGTAATGGATAAGTAATGGGTAAAAACCAAAGTCCATAACCCATGACCCATGAGCTATGATCCATTGACTAGGTACAATGAATCTTGTTGGGTAAGAACCAAAGTCCATAACCCATACCCATGGAGCATGATCCATAACCCATGACCCATTGCATGACATCATGCATGAAGTCATGTTGGATATTATCCATGATCCATGACCCAAAGTCCATGACCCATGACCCAAGATCCATAACCCAATGACTAGGTACATTGCATCTTGTTTGGTATCCATGATCCAATACCTATGACCCATGGTCCATAACCCATAACCCATAATCCGGTTTGCCACCCAAAATCCAAACTAAACTGACCCAGTAGCCGGATCCCAGGATTTGTACTAGCTGCATCCCTCTGGTGAGGGATCCGCCAGAACCATGGGACAGTAGGCATATTTTGCATATAATAGTGAGCCATTTCTCTTGCTCACTACCACTCTTAGTAATACTTCTCTCAGTATTCTAACCTCACTAACCACAAATCCAAAGGATCATTCTATGTAGTTTTATCTTTGTGTGATTCTCTAGGTTCCTCTTAAAGGCGAGATCACCACCTCTTAAAGACGTGCAAGCTCAAGGTCATGAGTTGCTAATTGATAAGGATTTAAAACATATGTTTTTAGGGGGTCATTTAAGCCCTAAATCGACACATTTTATATCTGTTACTACTTAAAATCGTTCCTTTTCACATTTTAGGTCTTTTGGAAGAAAAATGCTGGAATGAATCATATTTGGATGAAAAGGAGCGAAAACATGAATAAAATCGCAAAGTCAAGATCAAAGGCACTCCAGCACACCTTACGGCATCCCAACCAAAGGGCGATGACGTCCCTCTATAGAAGACTTGATCAAAAGTCCACGTGACGGCTTTGCGGAATTTCTGGCCCTAAAGCCTGATGGCGTCACGCATAAATTCTGGAAGGCGTCACTCACAACTTTCACACCAGACGCCCAAGATCCAAGATTCAAACGACGTCCTGCATGAAGACTGACGGCGTCACACATCTCAACTGACGTCGTCCCAACGATGACTTGGCCCAAACAAAACCCTAATGACGGCGACCTGACGGCGTCACTAGCAAATGGTGATGTCGTCTCGATTGTAAAAATGTATATATAGAATTCGATTTTTCTGTATTTTAAGAGGTAGAATTTTGGAGAGCAAACCCTAACTCAGTTGTAGTCTGAATTGGACAGTATTCTAGGGTCCCATACCCTATTTTACATCACAAGATAAGTTTGTTTATCCAATTTATCATTATGTCTACCCCATGTTCAATTGTATGTGTGTATGCTTGCTTTTTTAACATGTCTAGCTAAATTATTCTTGTGTTTTCTTAGATCTATGAAACCTAGTTATTAATTGTTGTTAGGTTGTCTCTTGTCTTAATTGGTAGATGCTAGATTAAGGAAAACTGGCTTCTTCTTTCATTGTTGCGAGCTTGAACGTCCTAAATAGCAAAAAGCTTTTGAGTGCAAATTAGGTCATTCGTTGTGCTTATTGCGTGAATTGTAGCTTTAGGATATTAGTGTATTCGGGGGAGATGCCATTGCACTTGCCGATCCCGGGTATTCTAAAGGAGAGTTGAAATTCATAGAACTAGGGAATTAGGCAACACCCTACGACCAAACAGAATACAATGCACCAATTAAGATAAAGGAAGTGATAATTCAACCGACCAATAAGAGATAAATAGGGAGTAATAGCATCTAAGTGAACACATCTTTAATCATCATACGAGCACATCTATAATTAGCATAATCTATTCACTAGTTAATTAGAAAATTAGATAAGTAGTTAAGTAGTAAAACTGGTAGAAGTACCACCCTCCAATCATATACCCTGAGATTTTTACCCTTGCTTTCTAAAAAACCATAAAAAAGACTAAAAATAATCTTCCTCAACCCCACCTTCTCGTCATATATCTCTTTCTAGCATTCCTACTCCCCTAGAGAACGAAATCAATCCCCGAGGCTTACTTTATACTACACTACAACGATTAGGTTCACTGCCTAGAGGGTTGAAAAGCTTGCTCGTAGAAAAGCAGGTTTTCTCGACCCTGAACCCTGCTATCAAATTTTTGGCGCCGCTGCCAGGGAATATAATAGCTAGTTAGATTTCTATCTCATTTAGGTCCACTCGCTTGATTCCTATTAAGTGAGATTTTTTCTCTTTTCATTAGCTTCCTTGAAGTCTATCACCATTCTTCATGTTTGTTCGTAATCTCATCACTTTTCATCATAGAAGGTGATAACCCACCCAACAACATTCCACCATACTACCCACCACCACCATACGTCCCACTAACTCTAAACCCACCACTTGATCAACACTCCTTCAACCTTATTCGCATAAGGTGTTGGTTCCATGGTTAGCAATAGTTCGGGTGATGACTTAGGAGGAGGTGACGTTGAGGTCACCAAGATGGTAAATAAAAGTGAGAATGAGGAGACTAATGCTTATTTTAACCATTTACCCACTAAGGTAGAAATTGCATACCACAAGTACATAATCGACAATCCCGATTACCCATCATTAGTGTGGAAAACTAGAAGGGGGTTGAATAGTTTTGCTGATTTTAAGTTAGTTTCAAAAACTTTTAGATTCAATGTTATGTGAAATTGTATGAATGAGGAGATAGTATAGATCTATGATTAATGCAAGTAAAGTAAGTAAAGTAAAGGATAGAAATGACACAACCGATTTATAGTGGTTCGGCTACAAGGACACCTTCTTGGAGTTCAAGCACTATATCAACAAACTCCTTCAACTTGGCGGAGAAGCCTTCACAATGTTGCTTACACCTTTTCGGTACAAAGCTAAATACCGAGTCCGTAACACGGAGGACCAAACCAACACTACTATAACACAATGATGAGTGTGTAAATACTCATCATTTTTGTCAATCTGAGCTGCAAAACACTTAAAATGCTCGAAATGCATCAAAATCTTGAAAATATCTCAAAATTGCATTTTATATGTTTCGGATGCAAAATGTTTAAAATCGGATGAAAAATGAGCAAAGTTTGCATAATTGGCGGTTTAGTCCCCGACTTTCAAAATTTGTCGAAATAGTCCACGAGCACTTATTTTAAAGAAAAGTCACCAAAGGTCATTTTGAAATCATAAATTGTCATAATTAGTCCTTTGGTGAAAAATGTCAAAAGTTTTGAGAAATTACAAGTTCGAGTCCTACAACTTCATAAATTTCTGATTTGGTCCTTGGAATATTGAAGATTGACAAAACAGGCCCTTGGATTACTTTTCGGAATCTACATGTATGGTCCTTGGATTTTCGAATATACACAAATGGTCCATAGCTACAACTTGGGTTCAATATTAATCCTTAATCCAAACCCTATAACTAAAAGCCCACCCAAAGCCCAATCCAATATCTACCCAATACCCGTCCAAAATAAACCCTTTTACCGTTACCCCTTTACCGGTTTAAAACCAAACCCACCCACGGTTTCAAAATAAAACCGCCTCACGGTGTTTCCTCTCCATCATCACCCCTACACCGCTGCAACTCCACCCTACTCCACGCTTTGTTCCTCCTCCAAGCACCTAACCTCCAAACGCATTTAATGCACCCTCCCTGTCACAAGTTATCGAACCAATCGCTAAAAGTTTTCCGCCAAAAGTCATCAAACGGCTAGAATCTACTCAACTCATCCAAGGGCCAAGATAAAAGGTGGGATTTACTCAGAGAACACGTGGGAGCATATTTGGTGTATAAAAAGAAGAAAGAGAAGCAAGAAGGAGGAGTACTTAGTTTATTTTTAAAATGTATGTCGTTTTAAGCTTTTTATGTCTTAAATAGTTTCTCAATTGTAATATTAAGTTTATTTGTATCAAACTTAGTAATTTCAGTGTATTAAAACTCTTTTCAAGTATCAATTCAAGTTTGTGTTAAGATTTCATGTTTCATGTTCACTGTAGCAAAATTCAGTTTCGAATTCTTATGTCCAAGTTTCTAGTGGCTTATTTTTAAACTCAAATAAGTTTATATAAGCTACTTATAGCTTTTTGTGAGCTTATAAATCAATTTCAATCAATATTGGTCCTTGGTCAACGAAAGTCAAACAATGAAGCATTTTTGGTCAAGCAGGCATGGAAGTGATATGGGTTGATGCAGAATTGGAAATGGGTTGAATTAGAGTGATTTGGGTTGATATAAATAGGCTAGTGGTTCTGTATTTGAGTGATCTCAAGCCATTGTGGCTAGGACCAATTGTAAGTTCACCTTTTTTAAGCCACTGCATAATTTGTATCTGTGATTAGAAATAGTTTAGACTTGTTTATTTAGTGGTAATTAGGTTAACTAAACTCAGTTTAATCAATAATATAAGCTAATTCAGTAGGTATCTCAGTTTTATTTGCAAATCAGTAGAATAAGTGTTGTTTGGATTGCTGCATAATCTGTGTTTTAGGTTTGTTCAGTGGTTGAGGATTGTTGTTTTAGGCCTATTGAGCTCATTTATACTCATTGCGATCATAAAATAACCTTTGCATACATTCAAAGTCAAAATCATATGTAATCTGTCTTAATTTGCTTATTGTTGGAATTTTGTAAAAGCAAAATCTTGTTTTGTGTTTAGAAATCATAGGTATAGCTTGTATTAGCTTCATTTCATCATTTAACATCAACATCGATCCACAAATTGGTTTCAAATCTCAAATAAGTCAACATATCAAAACTGTTTTCAAAAGTCAAATATTGAAAAAGTCATTTTGAGCCTAACTGGGATGATTTTTCATTGATTCATTTTTGGGTCAAATCAAGTAAATTTTGGTCATTAAAAAGTTCAGTTGGTCTATTTTCTTAAGTTCATTTTTGCAGATTTTTAGTAATTTTCTATAAGCTTCAAAACTGCTTGTCAAAATGGTCATAAGTGCCCTGTACACACTCAGTGTATACTGAGTGTGCACAGGTGATTTGCAGAGCTTGCAACAAGCTCATCGAGCTTATCCGGGTTCATCTTTGGTTTATAGGTAGCTAGCCGGTCTAGTTTAGGTTCCAACTTTTGGTTTTAAGTCTCAGCTTATTGGGTAGCTTATTCTTTAGCTTAAAAGTAGTAGCCTAGAACTGTTTTTAGCACTTGAGATTTTAAAACATCAAATCATGGCAGTCAGTATTTAGAGGTTAAAGCTAGTTGATACTTGTTTCATTTGGGTACTTTTAGCATTTTATAGCTTCTGTATCAGTTTGGTGCTTATTTGTGGCTTTTGGCTTATTTCAAGTACTTATTCTTAGGCACTTTGCATTGCAGTTTCAATTTCTTACACACAAACCACTGTTTTTATATTTTTCTTAGATTCATAATATTAATTTAGACTTTTCCTGAATTTTTCAGATTTTTCTAGGTCAGTTTGCTATTTTTATTCATTTAAAACAGTTTTTAGGCATTTTAAATAGCTTTTAATACAATTAATTCGAGAAAAGTTTCAAAAAATAAGTTTTCAATTTTCCTAAGTTAAGATAAATATAAAAGTCAAAAATTATTTTCCAGATTTTTCATAGTTTAATTTGTAATTTTAGCAATTTAATTAGTTTTAAATAGTTTTTAATTCATAGAAAATAGAAAAATAATCGAAAAATACAAAAATAGTTTTGAAAATTCTCTTTAGTTATTTTAGATTTTTCTAAGTCATAATTCCATTTTTCTTGCTTTATTTCATATTTTCTTATATTTTAGGGTATTATTAAATAAGTAAAAATAGTTTTAATTAATAATAATTAGATAAATAGTTTTAAAATAATTTTCTTTTCTAAAATTTTCTCTTATCATTAGGTCTGTAAAATGTCATTTTCATATTTTTAGGATTAATATTGCTTTAGTTTCACATTTTCTTTTATGCGTCGCGTAGTTTTTAATTTAAGTTTTATAAAAGAAAATCAAAAACATCGGTTTAAATATAGTGATAGCGTTTATTTAATATATTTTATCTTTTAATTTTCTTTAATTTTCATTTAAGCCCTTGTAATTTATATACTTTTACGTAGTTATAATAAATCAAAACTCTTTTCCGTTCAAATCCTCTCGATCACTATTCGTTTGACTATTCTCGCATGACTCGTTGGGACATAACGACACAGGGAAACACTATACTCTCGATCTTCATTGCATTGGTGTACGAACTGTTTTAAGTTTCTTACGGTTAGCCATTCACAAGTGGCTAGCTTGTGTGAGATAACTTGACGGTTCGGGACCAATCAAATTTTAGCGCCATTGCGGGAGTCATGCTAATTATCTTTCGTTTAGCATATTAGTGATTTGAATATTCACTCTTTGTTCATACCATCTATCTATATCTATATATATATTTTCTTATAAAAATCCAAAACCCAAAACATCCAAAAGCGTATAAAACACAAAAATATTTTTCTTTTGTTTCTATATATGTATCAAAGATAAAAATACAAAAGATTTGTCGTTTTCTTTGTTTAATAATAACAACATAAAAGATTACCACCGAAACCAAGGCGTTGTACTACCTAACTGGGGTACGACCATAATAAGTTCCCGAACCAAAGATTAAAATTTGCCTTTGTGTCCTTGTGAGTGGTGTACCTTTTCAAAGAAGCCATTCATCTTGTGATTATTGGTTTAAGTTCACTTTTTGTTTTGCCTCGATTTTGTTTTAATTGGATTTGTTGTTATATCTACTTTTCAAAACCAGAAAACTCAAAAAGATTCTTCTTACCCCATTTTCAAAATATTTTCATAATTCCCATTCCTTTCCTTAGCTCTGAGATCTCTTAGAGTTAATTCTAGTGTATCTTTTCGCTCTTCTAGATCTGTAAGCCCATTTCGTGAGCTTGTCAAGATTCCAAGAAGGCGTGTCCGTGACTTTCTACCCCATCGATCGGATCGAGATCCGGATGCTCACACTACTTCCGTTATCATGGCGGAAGAACGTCCTATGTGTGAGCTTCTCCGGCACCCATCGGCGGGTATGGAGATGCTATTGTTATCCCACCATTGTGGTGAAAATTTTGAACTCAAAACCGGGTTCTTGAATCTTGTAACCTCAAGTCAATTCTATGGTTTTGAGGGATGATCCTCATGCTCATATTCGATGGTTTAACAAGATTGCATCTACCATCAAATACAAGAATGTCCCTACGAGATCTTTGTTAAGCTTCTTACATTCCCATTTTCTCTTGAGGGCAAGCCGGTTTGGCTTGAAAAACAACCCCTCGGTCAATTGAGACATGGGAAGACACGGTGAAGAAATTTGTGAATGAGTTTTATCCACCTTCCAAAACCACGAGTCTTAAAATGAAATCATCAAGTTTACACAAAGTTTGATGAATCCTTGATGAATCGTGGGATCGTTTTAAGGAGTTGCTCATGAAATGTCCTCACCACGGTTTCTCCGAGTTGATGCAACTCGATACTTTCTATAATGGGTGAGTCAATCGATCAAGATTCTCTCAATTCCTCCATGGAGGAAATTTCTTGAGCAAAGCTGTCAAAGAAGCTTTAGCGATCATTGAAAACAAGTCTAAAGTCCGCCTTTGCACGAAGCAAGCGGTTGTTTCCCAAGTCGGTGTTGGTCCTTCTACTTCATCGCCCGTGAGTCAATCTAGCACCGATGCTAAGATTGACAAACTCACTGAAGCAATTCAAGCTTTGGTTCTCTCCAACCAAAAGAAAGTTTCTTTTCCACAACTTCACCTCTGCTGAAGTTAAGAAAGTGGAAGTCTGTGTTACTTGCAGTGGCCCCATGCCTACTACAATTGTATGGCCACCGATGGTAACCCTTTGAAGCAAATGATGTGGGCGGGATTTCTAATCGGGAGGCAACCAATATCGTGCTCCTATAGACCCGAACCACCGTCCTAACCACTACCTGGACCTCCGGTTTCAACCAAAACCGTAATCAAAATCGAATAGACCAAACCAAGGTTTTCAAAACCAAGGTAATTTTAGTCCAAATAACGGTTTTCAAAATCAAAGTCAAAACTTCCAACACCAAGGAAACTTTAATAGAAACCAAGGTCGGAAATTTCAACCGTGGTATTTTCATGGTAATAATCAAGGAAATTTTCAAAATCAAGGCCCTAATCCTAACAATAGAGGCCGAATTTTCTGTGCAAACTCAAGCCATTGTTCCAACTGGACCATCATCGATGAGTTGTTGAAACAATTCATGAAATCCCAAGAGGAAATGAATCGGTTGTTGGTTAGCCGTTTCGACATTAAGAAATCTTTAAATGATCGACCCTCGGGCTCGGTACTTTACCTAGCAACACGATCGCTAATCCGAGGGGCGATGCAAAGGCGATCAAACCGAATTGGTGCTTCATATCACGGACCCGCTATTCCTACTACCTCTTCTTCTTCTCTCCCGAAGGTAGTGGAAAGTGAACACGAGGCGACAAAGGACAAGGAACTTCCTACTAATAACGGAGGTACCAACAATGTCCATCCTCGGGTTGTCCGAAACCCAAAACCAAACACAGAGTTGTTTTGAACCTCCGGTTGACAACCCTAAATCAAAACTTCTATTCCTTACCCTCACGTTTAAATGAGCAAAACTCCATGAAAAAGCCGGTCATCAAATGGAAAAATTCTTTCAAATTTTCCAAGAGCTACATTTTGACATAAGCTTTGCGGATGCTATCATGTTGATGCCCAAGTTTGCATCAACTCTCAAACACATGTTGAGCAACAAGGAAAAGTTGTTTGAAATGGCCAAAACTCCTTTGAGAGAACGCTCGCGCTTCATTAAAAAGCTTCCCGAGAAGCTAGGAGATCTGGAAAATTTCTTCTCCCTTGTGTTTTCGGGAATGATTGAATGCTTTGCCCTTGCCGATCTTGGAGCAAGCATCAATCGATGCCTTATTCGATGTGGAAGAAGCTTTCTCTTCGAACTTATTCCTACCGCATGACTCTTGAGCTTGCGGATCGATCTATATCGCGTCCTCTTGGCATCGCCGAGGATGTATTTGTGAAAGTAGGAAAGTTCCATTTTCCGGTGAATTTGTGGTTGTTGATTTCGATGCGATCCTCGGGTTCCCTCATTGTTGGACGAGGATTCACGAGAACGGGCCGTGCTCTTATTGATGTATTTGAGCAAGAAATCACGTTACGTGTGGGTAATGAAGTCGTTACCTTTAACCTTGATCAAACTTGAGGTACTCCTCAAATTATGATCTTGAATCAATTAATCGAGTCGATGTAATTGATATTGCTTTAGAGGAGTACTCTCAAGAGTTTCTTGGTTATCTTCATAATTACGTGAGTGGGATTCCACCACATCTTCTCAACCAATCATTGCCGACTCTTCCCCTCTCTCTCCGTTTGAGGAGGTGACTTCTTCTGGAAGAGATCGATGAGTTTCTTGCTATTGATGAATCAATTCCGCTGGAATTGATGGTGTTTATGATTCGGAGGATATATCCTTTATCTTGAGCAATTGCTAAATGAAGATCCATTACCTTCACTCCTCCGAAAGAGATCACAATTGAGGAAATCAAATCGGTACAAACATCTCTTGAAGAATTTCCGAGGTTGAACTTAAGGACCTACCTCCTCATCTCGAGTATGCATTCTTGGAGGTGATGATAAATTACCGTCATAATTGCTAAAGACTTAAGCGAGGAGGAGAAGATCGCTCTCATAAAGGTCTTAAAGTCACACAAGCAAGCAATTGCTTGGAAACTCTCCGACATTAAGGTATCAACCACGAGTTTTGTACTCACAAAATCTTAATGGAGGATGACTTCAAACCAATGATCCAACATCGAGAGAAGGGTGAATCCTAAGATTCATGAGGTTATCAAACAAGAGGTTCTCAAACTTCTTGATGCGGTTTAATTTACCCGATCTCGATAGTCCTTGGGTTAGCCCAATTCATTGCGTTCCTAAAAGGGTGGCATAACTGTTGTCACAAATGAAGAAAGCGAGTTAATTCCAACTCGATTGGTTACGGGATGGCGTGTGTGTATTGACTATCGTAAGTTAAGCGAAGCCACCCGTAAAGACCATTTTCCTCTACCCTTCATGGATCGGATGCTTGAGAGATTAGCGAGGAGCGAATACTATTGTTTCCTTGATGGTTTCTCGGGTATTTTCAGATCCCCATTGATCCGCCGGATCAAGAAAAGACCACATTCACCGCCCATACGGAACTTTTGCCTACGAGACGTATGCCTTTTGGCCTATGTAACGCTCACAGCACGTTCCAACGATGTATGATGGCAATTTTCCACGACATGATCGGAAACAATGGAGGTGTTTATGGATGACTTCTCGGTCATTGGGGACTCGTTTCAAACATGTCTCTCCCATTTAGATAAAATGCTAAAAAGGTGTGAAGACACCAATCTTTGTCTAAATTGGGAGAAGAGCCACTTTATGGTCAAAGAAGGCATAGTCCTTGGCCATAAGATTTCCAAAAACGGGATTGAGGTTGATAGAGCAAAAGTTGATGTTATTGCTAAATTGCCTCATCCTACTACCGTCAAAGGTATTAGGAGTTTTCTAGGTCATGCCGGGAGATTCATACAAGATTTTTCTAAAATCGCTCGGCCTATGACCCATCTTCTTGAAAAAGATGCTCCTTTTATCTTCTCACCTGAGTGCATCGAAGCTTTTGAAACATTAAAGAAAAAGCTACGGAAGCACCCATTCTAGTTGCCCCGATGGGATTTACCCTTTGAGCTCATGTGCGATGCAAGTGATTTTGCTATCGGTGCGGTCTTGGGGCAGCGCAAAACCAAGCATTTTCACCTATCCACTACGCGAGTAAAACTATGATGAAGCTCAAACCCATTACACCACTACGGAAAAAGAATTATTAGGCGTGGTGTATGCGTTTGAGAAGTTTCGCCATACCTTATCTTGACCAAATCGTGGTGTATACGGATCACTCGGCTCTCAAATATCTCTTTGCAAAACAAGATGCAAAGCCAAGATTGCTCCGTTGGGTTCTCCTCCTACAAGAATTTGATATCATTATACGTGATAAAAAGGAGCCGAGAACACAGGCTGCGATCATCTATCCGTCTAGAAAACCCTCACCGGGATGTGTTCGAGAAAAGGAAATAAATGAAACATTTCCTCTCGAAACACTTAATGTGGTTTCTTTTCGTGGAGACTCTTCTACCCCATGGTTTCTTGACTTTGCAAATTACCATGCGGGTAACTTTGTGGTGAAAGGATGTCGTCCCAACGGAAAAACAAATTCTTTAAAGATGTGAAACATTACTTACGGGGCGACCCTACTTATTCAAAATTTGCGCGGATCAAGTCATCGAGCGATGTGTGTATGGTCGAAGCCATTGACATTCTCAAGGCTTGCCATTACGGACCTCTTGGGGACATCATAGCCCCAACTACACCGCCAAGAAGGTGTTTGATTCCGGATTCTATTGGCCCACGATTTACAAGGATGCCCATGAATTTGTCAAAACACGTGACGCTTGTCAGCGTCACGGAATATCTCACAAAGAAATGAAATGCCGCAAAACGCCATTCAAGTGTGTGAGATCTTTGACATCCGGGGCATTGACTTTATGGGGCCATTTCCTTCGTCTCGCGGTAACAAATACATACTCGTGGCCGTTGACTATTTGTCAAAATGGGTTGAAGCAGCTTTGCCTACCAACGATGCCCGAGTTGTTGTGAAATTCTTAAAATCTCTTTTGCTAGGTTTGGAACTCCACGAGCTATAATCGGTGATCGTGGTACGCATTTCTGCAATGACCGGTTTGATAGAGTCATGCTAAAGTATGGTGTAACTCACCGTCTCTCTCTGCGTACCACCCCAAACAAGTGGGCAAGTGGAAGTTTCCAACCGAGGATTAAAAGAATTCGGAGAGGACGATGGGCGAAAACCGTGCCTCTTGGTCGGATAAGCTAGATGGCGCTCTGGGCCTTCCGTGCGACTTATAAAACACCCATCGGTGCACTCCATACAAGCTTGTATACGGAAGGCATGTCATCTGCCGGTTGAGCTTGAGCACAAGGCATCTTGGGCCTTGAAACATGCCAACTTTGATATTCAGACGGTGGTGATCACCGGAAAGTTCAAATGAATGAATTAAATGAACTCCGTGATCAAGCATACGAGAACTCTTTGATCTACAAAGAAAAGACAAAGAAGATTCGTGACTCAAAATCAAAACCGCGTTTTCAACGTCGGTGATCGAGTCCTTCTTTTCAACTCAAGATTGAAGATTTTCTCGGAAAACTAAAATCCATTGATGCGGACCATTCACCATCACTAAAGTATTTCCATATGGAACTATTGAGTTATCTCAACCCGATGGTCCAAATTTTAAAGTGAATGGTCATCGGTTGAAGCATTACTTTGGAGAGGACATTCCATCCATGGTTGTCCCGGATCTACAAACTTTCCCCATGAACCAATGAATGCGGGGATCGAGTCAAGCTAATGACTCGGGAATCAAAAACAGTAGCATGCCATATGGGTTTTCACCCATATTTCTGACTTCTTTCTACTTTCTACCACCCTAGTGTGGGGGAGATGCCCATTGTAGTTAAAAAAAAAAAAAAAAAAAAAAAACATTTCAAATAATGGCCGTAGTATTTCCCTTTTACGTTCTTTGTTTCGGCATAGCAGTAGTACTTTGAATATTGAGGGCAATATTCATTTCTAGTGTGGGGGAATTCTCACGAATTTTATCATGTAATTATACCGCCTAATTCCCCATTTTGGCCAAAATTTTTTTTGGAGTAAGTGTTTTGCACTTACTCAACTTATGGTTATCGATCCGCCATGTCTAAAAAACAAAAGGATTGGCTAATCCGAGAGCAAACGGCTCTTGGTAAAGATATCTCAAATCCGTTGACGACTTGCAATTTGCCTAAAATTGTATGGTATTCAACTCACCATATCCTTAAAAGTGAAGAGTTGGCTAGCCCATAAGTTTATGGCTTGTGGTAAAGGCGATGGAAAAACCATAATTGGTAATCGGCTCACCAAAGATAATATTGATATTTTATCTAAGAGTTGGCTAGTCCGAAGCAAGCGGCTTCGGTAAAGACAAATCAAATCCGTTGGAAGTCGGTGGTTTGCTCAAAATCACATGGTTATCGATGTACCATGGTTCTTACTTGAACTAAAACATTTGGCTACTCCGAGTAATGGCTTTTGGTAAAGAGATTCAAATCCATTAAGTTTTTCTCAAAAGATTGCTAGGGACTAGCAATAGTTTAGTGTGGGGATTGATGAGTGTGTAAATACTCATCATTTTTGGTCAATCTGAATCGCAAAACACTTAAAAATGCTCGAAATGCATCAAAATCTGAAAATATCTCAAAATTGCATTTTATATGTTTCGGATGCAAAATGTTTAAAATCGGATGAAAAATGAGCAAAGTTTGCATAATTGGCGCTTTAGGTCCCCGACTTTCAAAATTGTCGAAATAGTCCCTGAGCGCTTATTTTAAAAGAAAAGTCACCAAAGGTCATTTTGGAATCATAAATTGTCATAATTAGTCCTTTGGTGAAAAATGTCAAAAGTTTTGAGAAATTACAAGTTCAGTCCTACAACTTCATAAATTACAGATTTGGTCCCTTGGAATATTGGAGATTGACAAAACAGGCCCTTGGATTACTTTTCAGAATCTACATGTATGGTCCTTGGATTTTCAGAATATACACAAATGGTCCCTAAGCTACAACTTGGGTTCAATATTAATCCTTAATCCAAACCCTATAACTAAAAGCCCACCCAAAGCCCAATCCAATATCTACCCAATACCCGGTCCAAAATAAACCCTTTTACCCGTTACCCCTTTACCCGGTTTAAAAACCAAACCCACCCACGGTTTCAAAATAAAACCGCCCTCACGGGTGTTTCCCTCTCCATCATCACCCCTACACCGCCTCTGCACTCCACCCTACTCCACGCTTTGTTCCCCTCCAAGCACCTAACACCAAACGCATTTAATGCACCCTCCCTGTCACAGTTATCGAACCAATCGCTAAAAAGTTTTCCGCCAAAAGTCATCAAACGGCTAGAATCTACTCAACTCATCCAAGGGCCAAGATAAAGGTGGGATTTACTCGGAGAACACGTGGGAGCATATTTGGTGTATAAAAGAAGAAGAAGAAGAAGAAAGAAGGAGTACTTAGTTTATTTTTAAAATGTATGTCGTTTTAAGCTTTTTATGTCTTAAATAGTTTCTCAATTGTAATATTAAGTTTATTTGTATCAAACTTAGTAATTTCGATGTATTAAAACTCTTTTCAAGTATCAATTCAAGTTTGTGTTAAGATTTCATGTTTCATGTTCACTGTAGCAAAATTCAGTTTCGAATTCTTATGTCCAAGTTTCTAGTGGCTTATTTTTAAACTCAAATAAGTTTATATAAGCTACTTATAGCTTTTTGTGAGCTTATAAATCAATTTCAATCAATATTGGTCCTTGGTCAACGAAAGTCAAACAGTGAAGCATTTTTGGTCAAGCAGGCATGGAAGTGATATGGGTTGATGCAGAATTGGAAATGGGTTGAATTAGAGTGATTTGGGTTGATATAAATAGGCTAGTGGTTCTGTATTTGATTGATCTCAAGCCATTGTGGCTAGGACCAATTGTAAGTTCACCTTTTTTAAGCCACTGCATAATTTGTATCTATGATTAGAAATAGTTTAGACTTGTTTATTTAGTGGTAATTAGGTTAACTAAACTCAGTTTAATCAATAATATAAGCTAATTCAGTAGGTATCTCAGTTTTATTTGCAAATCAGTAGAATAAGTGTTGTTTGGATTGCTGCATAATCTGTGTTTTAGGTTTGTTCAGTGGTTGAGGATTGTTGTTTTAGGCCTATTGAGCTCAGTTATACTCTTTGCAGTCAACAAATAACCTTTGCATACATTCAAAGTCAAAATCATATGTAATCTGTCTTAATTTGCTTGACTGTTGGAATTTTGTAAAAGCAAAATCTTGTTTTGTGTTTAGAAATCATAGGTATAGCTTGTATTAGCTTCATTTCATCATTTAACATCAACATCAGTCCACAAATTGGTTTCAAATCTCAAATAAGTCAACATATCAAAACTGTTTTCAAAAGTCAAATATTGAAAAAGTCATTTTGAGCCTAACTGGGATGATTTTTCATTGATTCATTTTTGGGTCAAATCAAGTAAATTTTGGTCTTTAAAAAGTTCAGTTGGTCTATTTTCTTAAGTTCATTTTTGCAGATTTTTAGTAATTTTCTATAAGCTTCAAAACTGCTTGTCAAAATGGTCATAAGTGCCCTGTACACACTCAGTGTATACTGAGTGTGCACAGGTGATTTGCAGAGCTTGCAACAAGCTCATCAGAGCTTATCCAGGGTTCATCTTTGGTTTATAGGTAGCTAGCCAGGTCTAGTTTAGGTTCCAACTTTTGGTTTTGAGTCTCAGCTTATTGGGTAGCTTATTCTTTAGCTTAAAAGTAGTAGCCTAGAACTGTTTTTAGCACTTGAGATTTTAAAACATCAAATCATGGCAGTGAGTATTTAGAGGTTAAAGCTAGTTGATACTTGTTGCATTTGGGTACTTTTAGCATTTTATAGCTTCTGTATTAGTTTGGTGCTTATTTGTGGCTTTTGGCTTATTTCAAGTACTTATTCTTAGGCACTTTGCATTGCAGTTTCAATTTCTTACACACAAACCACTGTTTTTATATTTTTCTTAGATTTATAATATTAATTTAGACTTTTCCTGAATTTTTCAGATTTTTCTAGGTCAGTTTGCTATTTTTATTCATTTAAAACAGTTTTTAGGCATTTTTAAATAGCTTTTAATACAATTAATTCAGAAAAGTTTCAAAAAAATAAGTTTTCAAGTTTCCTAGGTTAAGATAAATATAAAAAGTCAAAAAATTATTTTTCCAGATTTTTCATAGTTTAATTTGTAATTTTTAGCAATTTAATTAGTTTTAAATAGTTTTTAATTCATAGAAAATAGAGAAATAATCAGAAAAATACAAAAATAGTTTTGAAAATTCTCTTTAGTTATTTTAGATTTTTCTAAGTCATAATTCCATTTTTCTAGCTTTATTTCATATTTTCTTATATTTTAGGGTATTATTAAATAAGTAAAAATAGTTTTTAATTAATAATAATTAGATAAATAGTTTTAAAAATAATTTTCTTTTTCTAAAAATTTTCTCTTATCATTAGGTCTGTAAAAATGTCATTTTCATATTTTTAGGATTAATATTGCTTCAGTTTCACATTTTCTTGTGTACGTCACGTAGTTTTTAATTTAAGTTTTATAAAAGAAAAATCAAAAACATCAGTTTAAATATAGTGATAGCGTTTATTTAATATATTTTATCTTTTTAATTTTCTTTAATTTGCATTTAAGCCCTTGTAATTTATATACTTTTTCTGTAGTTATAATAAATCAAAACTCTTTTCCGTTCAAATCCTCTCGATCACTATTCGTTTGACTATTCTCGCATGACTCGTTGGGACATAACGACACGGGAAACACTATACTCTCCCGATCTTCATTGCATTGGTGTCCGAACTGTTTTAAGTTTCTTACGGTTAGCCATTCACAAGTGGCTAGCTTGTGTGAGATAACTTGACGGTCCGGGACCAATCACACAACAAATATGTGAAATATGAAATACAAGATCTTTGCTACAGAAATCTTGTGGAGGAACAAATCAATCAAGGACCCCTTGCTTGGATGACTTGTAGGATGCTCGTGATCTTGCCTTAGAGAAGGACCTATATGAGAATCACAATAGAAGAAAAAAGAACAACTCTCTAGATCAAGTGATCTTTTGTTAGAAGAGTGTAAGAATATACGAGAGAGTTTGTAATAAGAGGGGTGAGTAAAAATGAAGAAATGGCTCTCTATTTATAGGCAAATTCTTGCCACTGTTGCACAGATCCCTTGCTTGAGGGATCCGTCTAGTGTAACTCCGGGGATCCATGAGACGCTCCTCTTTGCCCATGGGTTTTTGGGTTATGGGTCATGGGTCATGGGTTATGGTTTGAACCATGGGTATCTAATTAGATACAATGTATCTAATAGATGCAATGCATCTAGTCAAATGGGTATGGGTTAACTCCTTGGCTATGGGTCATGGTTTGTGGTTTTTACCCATCCTAATAAACTATTACAACAAATGAATTATTACAACAATTTGTATTAAATGACTATATGTAGATGCTTTACAAAAATAACATGTATCCTTATAGTTTTACTTATGGTAACATTATATTTGTTATCAACAAAACACAAAGAGATCGCTAAATATTAATAAACATTTTTACGGTTTATTTGTATTAACAATCTCCCCATTTTTGTTGATGACAAAACATAATGTTATTATGAGTAAAACTTAAGATTAGATGTATGTTTTGAAACCATAGGTTTTACTTCTTCTCCCCTTTTTTTGTCGAAACAAAAAGTAACCCTAAGGAAGAAATAAAATGTGGAAAAATAGTCCACGAATCTCTAACTCCCCCTTGATGGTAGCTCCCCCTAGAATGGGGCGTCAAGTGAGAAAATAAAAATACCTACAAAGAAAAGGTTAGTAGTAACATGCATAAATAATCTTGTGATTGACGAGAATCAAGATTAGGA
The DNA here is from genome assembly GCA_022545495.1 of Chrysanthemum lavandulifolium. Lineage (NCBI taxonomy): Eukaryota > Viridiplantae > Streptophyta > Magnoliopsida > Asterales > Asteraceae > Chrysanthemum > Chrysanthemum lavandulifolium. The sequence continues at coordinate 484,842 of JAHFWF010000050.1, read as the reverse complement.
GCCAAGGTATGTAAACAAGGCCTTGTAATAAAATAACAAAGTGTAGTGGTATTTATGCCACATACAAGCATGTAAAACTAATAACAAGACTTGTTCTAAAAATGACTCAAAAGAAAATACTAAAAATAATAAAATGACTCCTTCCATGCTTGCATAAGGTTATGGATGAAAGTTTTGGTGAGTAATGATGTTGATGCGATCAAGGATGAGGTTAAGTATGACTCGCATTTCTTCCCTAATTTATATTGCAAGATCCCTAGTGGATTGACAATGTTCACAATGTAAGTGATGTGGGTAATGTGTGCGGAAGTTTTCCGGGTTAGTTTATTTTGTGAGTTGCAGAAGTTGTGGTGGAAAAGTTGGAAAATACGGATCAAAGTCCAGAATGTTTGGAAGTGGTGGTGGAAAAGAACCTAGATGTTCTTGTAACACAATGGGAGCTAAAGGTGGTGAGGTTTCAAGGTCATTGAAGATTGTGTTTGGAGAGGTGGGAGGTGTTAAAAAGACTAGTTCTTTTTGCTTGGTTTATTGGGATCTTGTTGGAGTCTTAAGGAGTTCTAAAAGAGTGACCTTAGGTGGAGATTTGATGGGTGATGAAATTGGTGTACTTGTTGGAGATGAAGGAGGTGCTACAATGGAAGCATTTTGTGGTGAATGAGTGGTTGGTGATGAACCATTTGATGATGGTTTTGCTAAGAAACAAGGCCGGATGCTAATCCGTGTGGTTTTTCTAGATTTGGGTGGTGGTACTTTGGAATGTGGGAGGACAGAATTTAGGATTTCTTGAAAAGGATTGTTTGCACTAGGTGATTCATCTATGTTGGAAGATCTTTTGGATGACATGATGATGTTTGTTTGTGAGGTTGAGAGTGATGAATATGCAAGCATTTTGGAAATCCTATTTATAGAAAAATAATGCAATGTAATGAATGCTTGACCCAAAATGTGGATTAAAATCTAATGATTAGATATGAATTTAAGGCATGTGATCATGAGAACACAAGCATTAAGTAACATACTCCAACAAAATAAAAAAAAATGATGAAAATATAGAAGTTTTCATCCAAAATGAGAAAAATAGAAATAATTTAGCTTCTGTCTCACGGATCCCACGGATCCTTCCCTTGAGGGAACCGTCCAGTATTAAAGTTTGGATCTGTGGTATTGGTGACTCAAGCAGCTCAAAAATTTCTTTTTGGAAATATTTGTGCCTAGTGTGTGCCTATATGCAAACCATTTGGAGTTGCGGTTATCTCGACTCCTGAAAAGTAAAGAAAAATAAACTAGAAGTGAAAAAGCACACTATTATGTGAGATAACCTGATATCATCAAATAGTCCTAAATATTAAGTGTCAATTACCCCATTAATACTCGTTATTTATATCATCTATATGGATTTACGCTTGTTTTCCATTGTTTTCCACTTTCAGGTAAATTACGAGCATTAGAGCTAAAGAGACGCGGAACTGGAAACATATCTAAAGATTTATCACAGTATGCTATTTTGAAGAAGTTACGGCGTAACTCACCTCTCACATTACGCCGTAACTATTGCGTGACTCAGGATGCCAACTTATCGGAAGGTTACGGTAACTCTTCCCAAAGGTTACGACGTAACCACATTAGGTCAAATGAGATTCCACGCCGGCGATACTTACGCCGTAACTCATCGCATCACTTACGGCGTAACCGAGTTTATTGAAGACTATGGCGTAACCACTAATAAGGTTACGCCGTAACCAGCATATCTAGTGCATTTTACGAAGGAATAGAAGGTTACGGCGTAACTCCTATATTGGTTACGCCTGGCCTATAAATACCCCACGAATTCCAGCATTTCTAATCATCCTATTCCACACACAACACTCTGAGAACGTGGGAAAAAGCTCAAGGCAGGTCTAGAGGAGCATACGGAGCTGTTTCCAATGGAGAAGTCACTCCATTACAATAAGCATTAGCGTTTTATATTTCTTTTACTTTCAATTCATGTATTTCGTACCTTTGAATATTGAATTGATTTGCATGATTAATATGAGTGGCTAAGCACCTTTTGGTGCTAGCCTAGTTATGATTCCTTAATTGTTTTGTTTGCGTGTACCTTTACTTCCGTACAATTATTTCTAAGTGTATGCATGCATAGTTCATTGGTACACACCCTTGGTTCGGTAGTTTTGAATGGCGGTAGAGGCCAATTACCTAGGAGATATGACCAACTGACCCTAGGTGAGCGGACTGAGACGAGAAGGGTAAGATATGACCAACTGACGACCCTTTCTACTTGTGCGATTTGACCAACTGGTCACCTATCATTTGGATGGACTTAAGAATTGGGGGGTGTAGTGTCTAAGTTCCTAACGGCCGGGCACTCACTATTATGAATCTAGCATGTAGCGGTACTTAATGACTTGGCTTAAGGGACCAGGAACAACAAGACTTATGACGGTGCGCCTAATTTCTCCTGTGGTGGCATCTTTGCTGATAGGTTAGGGCGAATTGACCAAATGTTGTCCTTTCGAATTTGACCCCACCTGAAGTAATTGGATGTAAGTAGACGTAGACATAACTAGCTAGGATGATTACCTAGGTTAGCACCACTTCTCTCTATTGATTTCCATTTATCCATTTATCTGCTTTATTTTATTCTGAATTAGTAGTTTAATTGATTAAATCCCTATCGAAACCTTTATTAAATCTGTGACACTAGACTTAGTAATAATCCAACACACATAGCTCTTGGGACGACCTCGGCTTTACCGATTACTACACTACATGCGACTGGGTACACTGCCCGTTAGTGCACTAGGGTAGACCATAGGTATAGCGAGACACTATAAATATTAAGACACGGTCAAGAAACCGCATCAAGTTTTTGGCGCCGCCGGAGCTATTTTAGAATTTCATATTAAGTCTGCTTTTAATTTTCTTTACGATAATGTCGGGATACAAGACTCATGACTCGAGGCCTTTTCTCGCCACCCCATTCGATGACCCGGAGAAGCAATTTCAAGAAGGAAAGTCTATTCTCCGGTTCCTATTCACAACATCTTCTCATTTTACGAATCAGACTAGTCGGACGCAGAACCGGAGGTCATCAATGAAAATAATATCGATGACCTAACTATGGAGCATTATTTAGAGCGACCGAATGAGAACTACCAATGAAGCTTCACTCAAGATTCTCACACTTAAAAATACTCTATTCCAGATCATATTATTCGAGAGTTACATGAACTTGAGTTTTCTGGAAACGAAGATGAGGATGCTCATAATCATGTAGAAGATGTTCTCCACTTGTCCTATCTTTTCAACGTTAGAGGTACTCCGAGCTAATCAGTCACTGCAAGGATTTTTCATATGACTCTTTCTGGGACAGCGAAAAGATGGTATAACAAACTCCCTCACGATTGTAAAGGAGCGTGGGATAAACTTAGAAAAGAATTTGTCCTGCAATTTTGCCCTCCTTCAAAAATGGCCTAGCTTCTTGGGAAAATCTATCAATTCGTTCAGGTTGGAAAAGAAACGCTTTACCAAGCATGGGAAAGATCAAGAACTTTAGAAATTGGACCAAGAGGCAGTTGAGCCAAGCTCAACCTTTACTCGATATCAGTGAGGAAGACAAAGAAAAAGGCATTGATCTCCCCCACCAGAAAATCAAAAGCTTCTACTTAGGCTGTTTAGAATTGGGAAATGACTACAAAAGGGATGAGAATTTGGTAAGTTGGATCCAGTGTGGAGGTTGCCATGTTCACGAAATGACCAACAAGCACCGGTAGCCCGCTGCTCGAGTCTAACTTAAAGACTCAGTAATAAAGAAAAGTGCTCTTTCGGGAGACAACCCGAATTACCCCTTTCTTTTATTTTATTTCCTTTTCTGTTGGGTTTTGTATTTTCTAACTATTTTTGCAGAAAACGAGGAAGTTATTACTGCTGCAGTTTGCTGATCTGAACAGAGTTACGGCGTAACTCATCTTGGTGATTACGCCGTAACCAACCTTGTAGCAGCATAATTCTTGATGCATTACCAATTACGGCTGTAAAACCCTAAAGATAGTAAACAAGTGAAACGACCATTTTACCCCTCAAGCTTAAAAATTTTGTAAAATATGTATAATCGTCAAACTCATTAAACGTAATATTAACCTAACTTGAAATTTACCAACTTATACCAAATAAGAATATTCGACACACCTTATGAATATCACACGTTACATAATTTCATGGACTAAATCATATTGTCTAATTTAGTAAAGACACTATATTATCATAAAGTAACTTTGGAAAGTAAAAAAATCTTGTCTTGAAATCTCCTATCTTGGCCGAATAGTACTCACACCATTTAATATCATTTGTAACCTACACCTTCAAATATGGAAGAATTGATTTGGTCAATCACTCTCCCCATAATTTCTATCGAATCCCATCCTCATTTGTCTCCCACTACTCCTCATTTGTCTCCCACTTGATCTCTCCCATGTGAACTTCATTATAACCTACTCTACCAAATCAAAGATAAATATTTAAAACCATAACCATCAAATTGGACGGCAACACCATTATCTTTCCCATGTCATTCGAATTTCAGAACAAGAAAGGTGTCCCAAGAAGGTTGTGATCAGCTTGGTTCGAAGGAGTAGCTGGTCTTTGGGCTTGTTTTCAGTCTTGGGTTCTTTTCTTTCGTGAGGTCCTAGGACAAAAGAAGTTAGCCGTGACGTTTCTTGGTCATAGGGCTGTAATGATGCTGATTCTGTCGTGGGTATTGGCTACTTGGCATGAGTTTTCTTGGCGTTGTAATTGCTGCTGTGATTCGCAAGGTTGTTCGAGGTGCGACTGTCGTGGTCGTTTTCGTGGGTTTCTTTGTTTCTCCCTCTCGTACACCAAGGGTATGTGTCCTCACAACTCTTTTAATTTTCCTCCTTGATATCTTTAGTTTCTGTCGTGAGGTCCCTAAAAAGAATGCATGTAATTGACTAAACTTCACTTAAAACAGTAACATACATTACATACAATAATAAGAATTTGACTCAAGAAATCATAACTACACCATATAATAGAACCATGCATGAATCTGTTTTGAGCCATGTTTCTTTTGACCACTCGACATCCTGATTATCACATAAAACAGTAGCATGGTTACATAAAATGATACACATGAATCTGATTTAACCACCACATAAAATAATGAGACTTGTCTCTTGAATCATAAGAATTTAACCACCTCAAACATGTTTATATCTCACATGCACATCGACCCATTTATATTCATATACTTCTGTTTTGGATTTCATCCGTGGCACATATAATAATAAGATAAAAGAGCTCATGAACTTATAAGATTTGATAACATAAAATATTCAATGGGGTGTTCAAGATGTCTACTATATAAACTTTGATGTAGCTAATAATATTTCGACCCCATAATCACACGACCTACACATGTTCTATTTATTTTAAGACGAGCTAGACATGTCTTGGGCACACGTACACACCTTGGTTAAATTGAAGTGACAAGAAAATGTAAAAGGACCTCGAATGGATTTGTAATGGTCGAATGGAAACTTGGACATAAATCTGTTAGTTTAAAATCTGTTATGGACCAACTTTCTACATGGCACATGCATTCCTTTATTTTTATATCAATATAAATGCTTAAGACATATGTAGGAACAAGAGATTTTGGGTAAACAAAGGGGTCTTGTGGGTTCCATGGGCTGTTATATTAAATTATTTTGGGATGTGAGTCTTGGCAAAATAAAGGGCTTCACAAGGGATTATGTAAACTTGTAATTATTGTGTCCAATTTGTTTAGTATCATGAATGGAATCTTGCTTTAATCATAAAAAGGTGGATACATAAAATATGAAGTAAAAAGAGACCTAACTCGTTTTACATGTATGAGACCCACATGCATGTATTGTCTATTTAAACTAAAATGAGGCATAGGTACAAATTGAATATTACATAAAATTGTATTTGGAAGACATGAAATAAGAAGTGAGAATACGCTTAATAACTTTAAAAATATTAATACGATTCATATAAACAATAAATCCATTATGACGTTAAATGAGCTAATAAGTCTTATTCGAACCGTAATCGGTGTAGATTCATTGAAGGAGACGTGACGTTGTGTCTTCGGGTTCATTCATTCGTTTGCTTTCCTTTCATTGGCGTTAAGGTACAGATATTCTATCCCTTTTCAGTAGGGATTTCTCATGTCTTTTCGATCCTTGACTTTACTCCACTTATGATATTCCTTTGCTATGATTACCTTTAATATGATCCTTTGATATGATTTTGTTCGCTATGATATTCGTTTGTTATGATTATGAACTTCTGATTATGAACTTATGGTTATGAACCTATGAGCATGAACCTTCTGATTATGAACCTTTGAATATGAACCTCTGATTATGAACTTATGTTATGGAACCCATGATATGAACCTTTGACTTCTGAACCTTTGATATGAGCCTTATGATATGATTATGCTTTGACCCTTCAGTTTGATACCCGAGCCAAATTTGTTTCCTAGCCATGAAGGTAACATGGCCGTGTCATTGATGCACCAGTGGCATGACTCTAGTGTGGTTGAGTGATGTTCCACACCGTCCCTTTTGTTTGATATATGATTATGAGCTCAAGAAAGATATGTTTGGCCACTATGATTTGATTTGCAGGGGCGTATGGATGCATCCTAGATTTGATTTGATTTGATTTGATATGATATGATATGTTTTGGTGATGCGGTGCGTGTGTGCAATACACCCCCTCACATTTTGGGAGCTAGCTACTCCATTGGTTACTGAGGTCTCCCCTCCTAATATGTATGGTATTCCGAGGCCACCCCTCCGAATACAATGGTTACTTATGATATGATATGATATGATATGTTCCGGGCTCGTGGTAGATTTCTGACAACCCTTACACCTTTGATATACCTATATTGTACCTTCTGTATTTCCCAACGCACCATATGCTACGTAAATTGTTCATTACTCAGTACCCTTATATGACTCACTCTACTACCAGTCACACTCTCATTCCGTTACTTCAGACTATCGTTCCATTCACGTACCGGGTTATTATGTGTTTATGAATTTGGTTATGCTATTTCATGTCTTATGTGACTATTAATTACCCTGCTACGATATGATTAATATGCGGTTATCTGATTTGCCTGTTTTCATCTGATGATATGTGATCTCACTGTTATGTGACCCTCTGAATTGTCTGGTGACCATGCTAGTGTGTAATCGATAGTTTTTGTCTGTTTATCATGTATACTTTGTTCTGTTAATTTCGTGGACTATGACTATCCGATAGTATCCTTATCTACTTGTTGTTGATCTGCCATGTTGGCATTTCTGTTTATGCTATGGTTTGATTGGGTAAATGGTTCAACTTATGATGTCTGGCTTGTTAACTTGTTTAATTGCCCTGCTATGTCCCTAGTTCATTTAACTATAATACTCATACTGTATTTTCCTACTTGTTACGTGTGACTGCCATGTTTTGACTGCTGTTAGTACTTCCGCTGTTATGATACTAGTTATGTTTTCAACTAAGGATTTTTTACCTGTGTGATTGCCATGCTCACTTAATAATTAATTGCTTCCGTTTGCCATTAGATTTCTCTTTTGACTTGTATGGCTTATGATTTCCTGAATTGATTGTATGCTCTATATGTTGTGTGGATACGACGTCTGCTATGCTTGCTTGTTTCAGTACTTGTATGCCTGGTTTGTATGTGCTTGTATATTTGTCATCGATACTTTGCTTCGCTTCGTTCTCCTTGTTATCTGTTCTTTTGGTATCTATATAATTGTGTTCTGCAGGATCCTCCGTGACTCATTGTTTCCCTTCCGTTTCGAATTGTTATCAGTTTCCTTTGTTTCATTTCGTTTCTGCTTTTATTTAGCTTTCGTTTTGTTATATCTGTTCACTGGGCTTTTTAAGCTCAGCCGCATTTCTTTTCATGCGGCAGGTTTTAGGATTGAAGATGGGCTTTGATGGGCTGAGAGTTGGATTATCTGAGTGGACCAACCCTAGTTACCTTATTGTTTGGACTTACCTTGAAGAGTTTTGTTTTGATATTCCATTTCATTCTGGATATTGTATTTCCCTCGTCAGTTAATTGTTATTATATGATTTGATACTTCCTTTTTAAGGTTTCCATTTGTAAATATTTTATTTGTATGTTCTGATATGACACCAGAATGTGACACTTCTACCCTTGTCGGGTTGGGGTGTTACAACGGCGTAATACCATCTCAGTGGTTACGCCGTAACTACTCGCTTCTGACTCATTCCAGTTTTTGCGATTCTGGCGTAACTCCCTCAAAAGAGTTCTGACGTAACTTTCATCTGATTTAATTCTTTCATTTTAAAACACAATAACCTTGTATTAGTATTTTAAATGAACTTTGTGGTGTGTTCCTGTAAACCCTCACGAGACTTCACTCGTCCATTTGGGACACCAAGTGGTTTAAAGGCTTGTTGCATTCGCTAAATGCAACCGTGATTCCTCTGAAGTGAGTTAGGTTTGTTTTTCATTTTCATTTTTTCTTTATAGAATTATGCTTGTCGGTATTGTGATTTCAGGGATTGAAGTTTGTTAATGATGCTTATACGAAGGCACGTCTCTTTTTCGTGGGCCTTCCTTCTTTATGGAGCAAAGTTTAGGGAAGTTCTCGCTCTAATTCTACCTTTCTCTTCACCTTTATTTAATGCCTAGTACAAAAGGGACTTTGTACAATTCAAGTGGGGGGACGGGAGTAGAATTATCTCTTGAACTTTATTTCGCCCTCATTTTTCTAGTTTATTTTGAAAAACTATGCCATTTTTAAAATTTTGACATGTTTTTATTAACTTAACTAAATTAGACCTTAGCCGAGCACATACAACCCTTGATATTATATGGTGAGATTAGCCTTATCCATTTCCAATATTTTACCTCAAATCCACCAAATTATGAGTGTGTCGGTAGCTTGTAAACTTTAGAACTTGGCCTTTGCATCATTTCGAGACCATAGACGAGGTATGTTGAGTTAGCTCGATGTATTTTGACTTTTCAGTTTTAGAAGGCAATATTATAGGATTATCACCCAAACAGCCTACCATTGTGAGTCTATCAATTAGTCACCTCGACTTTTCGACCCCCATGCGAAACCCTTTTTTGTTGCACTCATCTTTAGTGCAAGATACCCCTAGATACACCCTTCTGAGCCATTCCTTTCATTTTGTTCACCCAATATATTGTTTTGATACACCTATACACCTTAGCCTACCCTGTAGTCTTTATTTGTAATTGGGAAGTCATCATTTGCCTAAGTTCAAGGTTCGAGTGGAAAGGTTCGGAAATCACGCTTTCACCGACAACATTTCTGAAGATCATTGAAGACCCCCCGATTTCCCTTTGTTCATCTCAAGTGGGGGGATATTATGTTATGTTATGTTATGATTCAAAAAAAAAGTGATTCGAAAAAAAAAAATTGTTATTATTATGTTATAGTATCGAGGAGGCCACCTCGGTCACATTTGAAGATTGGAGTTGGTAGTTATGCCAATAGTTGGAGAAAAAGGTAGTGTGCCCATCACGACGTCCTCTAATGACACATCTACCTTGCATTTCATGATCCAGTTTCTTGACTTCTAAGCTTGAACTTTGGGCGGACGGTAAGTGGTGATGACTTGGTAATAGATTTAGACTACACCTTGTTTTTATTTTACACCAATTATATATCCCATGTCTTATCCTACCCCTTTTAGTCATGAAGCGTGTCTAGGTGATGCAATGAGCAATCTTTGGTGTCTTGGCCATGGATTTGGTCATGTATCATTGATTTTGTCCACTTCACCGTGACATGTTAGTAATGACGAGTCACCCTTAACCTTTGTCGTGTCTACCCATATTGCCTTCGAGAATTGTTTAGCCCTTAACTCTAGTGGTGGAGATTTGTATAACCGCCGTGCTTATGATAGAATACATGCTATGATCGTGCGATTGGTGATCACCCGAAATTGACACTTAGAATAGTTGAGAGATTTGAGTGTTTGTTCCCTTTCGTGAGGTGTTCGGCTTTGTTTTATTCTAGCATAAGGGATTTGTAAACTCATATTTTCCGGGTTATGGGAGATATCTTTTAGGAATCTTTCTAATAAGGTCTACTTGAGGGCAAGTAGAGTTCAAGTGGGGATATTTGATAACATCAAATAGTCACGAATATTAAGTGTCAATTTCCCCCATTAATACTCGTTATTTATATCATTTATATGGATTTACGCTTGTTTTCCATTGTTTTCTACTTTCAGGTAAATTACGAGCATTGGAGCTAAAAAGACGCGGAACTAGAAACATATCTAAAGATTTATCACAGTATGCTATTTTGAAGAAGTTACGGCGTAACTCATCTCTCACATTACGCCGTAACTATTGCGTGACTCAGTATGCCAACTTATCAGAAGGTTACGGCGTAACTCTTCCCAAAGGTTACGACGTAACCACATTAGGTCAAATGAGATTCCACACTGCTGATACTTACGCCGTAACTACCGCATCACTTACGACGTAACCGAGTTTATTGAAGACTACGACGTAACCACTAATAAGGTTACGCCGTAACCAGCAGATCTAGTGCATTTTACGAAGGAATAGAAGGTTACGGCGTAACTCCTATATTGGTTACGTCGTAACCCGATCCGCCTATAAATACCCCACAATTCTAGCATTTCTAATCATCCCATTCCACACACAACACTGAGAGCGTGGGAAAACGCTCAAGGCGGTCTAGAGGAGCATCTGAGTCGTTTCCAGGGAGAAGTCACTCCATTACGATAAGCATTAGCGTTTTATATTTCTTTTCTTTCAATTCATGTATTTCGTACCTTTGAATATTGAATTGATTTTCATGATTAATATGAGCTAAGCACCTTTTGGTGCTAGCCTAGTTATGATTCCTTAATTGTTTTGTTTGCGTTTACCTTTACTTCCGTACAATTATTTCTAAGTGTATGCATGCATAGTTCATTGGTAGCCACCCTTGGTTCGGTAGTTTTGAATGGCGGTGAGGCCAATTGCCTAGGAGATATGACCAACTAACCCTAGGTGAGCGGATCGAGACGGAAGGGTAAGATATGACCAATTGACGACCCTTTCTACTTATGCGATTTGACCAACCGATCACCTATCGTTTGGATGAACTTAAGAATTGGGGGTGTAGTGTCTAAGTTCCTAACGGCCGGCACTCACTATTATGAATCTAGCATGTAGCGGTACTTAATTACTTGGCTTAAGGGACCGGGAACAACAGGACTTATGACGGTGCTTTGATTTCTCTGTGATGGCATCTTTCTTTGATAGGTTAGGGCGAATTGACCAAATGTTGTCCTCTCGAATTTGACCCCACCTGAAGTAATTGGAAGTAAGTAGACGTGGACATAACTAGCTAGGATGATTACCTAGGTTAGCACCACTTCTCTCTATTGATTTCCCTTTATCCATTTATCTGCTTTATTTTATTCTGCATTATTAGTTTAATTGATTAAATCCCTATCGAAAGCTTTATTAAATCTGTGACACTAGACTTAGTAATAATCCAACACACATAGCTCTTGGGACGACCTCGGCTTTACCGATTACTATACTACACGCGATCGGGTACACTACCCGTTAGTGCACTAGGGTAGACCATAGGTATAGCGAGACACTATAAATATTAAGACCTGGTCAGTAAAACCTGCATCATAACCCGAGTGCTCCTAATTCATTGTTGCTTAAATGAATGTACCCAAAAACACATATTAGTTATGTGTCCTCTTTTGCATTCAAAAGACATGAGATGCAATGAAAGTGTATGCTTGCTTGTTTAACATGTCTAGCTAAATTATTCTTGTGTTTCCTTAGATCTATGAAACCTAGTTATTAATTGTTTTTAGGTTGTCTCTTGTCTTAATTGGTAGACGCTAGATTAAGGAAAACTGACTTCTTCTTTCATTGTTGGGAGCTTGAACGTCCTAAATAGCAAAAAGCCTTTGAGTGCACATTAGGCCATTCGTTGTGTTTATTGCGTGAATTGTAGCTTTAGGATATTAGTGTAGTCTGGGGAGATGCCATTGCACTTGCCGATCCCGGGTATTCTAAAGGAGAGTTGCAATTCATAGAACTAGGGAATTAGGCAACACCCTACGACCAAATGGAATACAACGCACCAATTAAGATAAATGAAGTGACAATTCAACCGACCAATAAGAGATAACTAGGGAGTAATAGCATCTAAGTGAACACATCTTTAATCATCATACGAGCACATCTACAATTAGCATAATCTATCCACTGGTTAATTAGAAAATTAGATAAGTAGTTAAGTAGTAAAACCTGTAGATGTACCACCCCCCAATCATATACCCCGAGATTTTTACCCTTGCTTTCTAAAAAACCATAAAAAAGACTAAAAAGAATCTTCCTCAACCCCACCTTCTAGTCATATATCTCTTTCTAGTATTCCTATTCCCCTAGAGAATGAAATCAATCCCCGAGGCTTACCCCATTCTACTGCAACAATTAGGTTCACTGCCTAGAGGGTTAAAAATCTTTCTCGTAGAACAGGAGGTTTTCTCGACCCCGAACCCTGCTATCACTAAGCTTCATGATAAGGATTTAAAACATACGCTTTTAGGGGGTCATTTAAGCCCTAAATCAACACATTTTATATCCGTTACTGCTTAAAACCGTTCCTTTTCACATTTTAGATCTTTTGGAAGCAAAATGTTGGAATGAAGCATATTTGGACGAAAAGGAGCGAAAACATGAAGAAAATGGCAAAGTCAAGATAAAGGCCATCCAACACACTTGACAGTATCTCAACCAAAGGGCGACCTCGTCCCTCTATTGAAGACTTGATCAAAAGTGCACGCGATGGATCAGCTGAATTTCTGATCCTAAAGCCTGACGGCTTCACGCCTTAATTCTGGAAGGCGTCACTCACAACTTTCACACCAGACGCCCAAGATCCAAGATTCTATGATGTCGCTATTGAATACTGACGGTGCCATACATCTCAACTGACGCTGTCCCAACGATGACTTGGCCAAAACGAAACCATAATGACAGCGACCTGACGGCGTCACTAGAAAAAGGTGATGCCGTCGTGATTGTAAATCTATATATAGAATTCGATTTTTCTGTATTTGGGGAGGTATAATTTTGGAGAGCAAACCCTAACTCAGTTGTAGGCCGACTTAGACAGTACTCTAGGGTCCGATACCCTATTTTACACCACAAGATAAGTTTTTTTATCCAATTTATCATTATGTCTACCCCATGTTCAATTGATTGTGTGTATGCTTTCTTGTTTAATATGTCTAGCTAAATTACTCTTGTGTTCGCTTAGATCTATGAAACCTAGTTATTGATTGTTGTTAGGTTGTCTCTTGTCTTAATTGTTAGATGCTAGAATAAGGAAAACTAGCTTCTTCTTTCATTATTGCGAGCTTAAACGTCCTAAATAGTAAAAATCTTGAGAGTGCACTTGAGCCATCGTTGTATTTATTTCGTGAATTATAGCTTTAGGATAGTAGTGTATTCGGTGGAGATGTTATTGCACTTGCCGATCCCGGGTATTCTAAAGGAGAGTTATAATTCATAGAACTAGGGAGTTAGGCACCCCCTACGACTAACCGGAATACAACGCACCAATTAAGATAAAGGAAGTGACAATTCAACTAACCAATAAAAGATAACTAGGGAGTAATAGTACCTAACTGAACACATCTTTAATCATCATACGAGCACACCTCAATTAGCATAATATATCCATAGTTAATTAGATCATTAGATAATTAGTTAAAGTAGTGAAATCAGTAGAAGTACCACCTCCCAATCATATACCCCGAGATTTTAATCATTGTTTTCTTAAAAACACAAAAAAGTCTAAAAAGAATCATCTTCAACCCCACCTTCTCGTCATATATCTCTTTCTTCCTATTCCCCTAGAGAACGAAATTAATTCCCGAGGCTTACCCCATACTACACTACAACGATTAGGTTCATTGCCTAGAGGGTTGAAAAGCTTACTCGTAGAAAAGGAGGTTTTCTCGTCCCCGAACCCACACATCACTTCGTTATCATCAAGACCACTGAATTGCATCTTGTTGATAGTTCTTTCCTCCATCCATAGAAGTGTCGTGTTGAAGGCATTAGTGAACGATGCCAAAGATGTACAATTGATATGGTGCATCGATGTACAACTTGTGTAGTTTGGGTTAAAGGATGTTGATATCCTTTCTAGTATTGTAAAAATGAGTGTGTCTCCTTTGGGTAGTTGTGTTGTGGTGTAGTGTTGGGGTAGTAGTTCTTCATTTGTAATGGAACTCGGTATCTAGCCTTGTACTGGATAAAGTGTAGGCGACATTGTGATAGGTTTGGTTCTACCTCGTGGAAGAACTCGGTGTCTAGCCTTGTACCGGATAAAGAGTAGGCGACCTTGTAAAGGCTTCTCCGCCACATTAAGGAGCTTGTGTTGTGTAGTGCTTAGAAACTCTCGAGTGGGGTACTTGGGGAGTGGAGTAGGACAAGGAAGGTGTCCTTGTAGCCGAACCACTATAAATACTCGTTTCGTGGTTTTGTGTTCCTTTACTCTTTATATCTTGCATTACTTACTTATATATTCATCTATCAATATCTAGCATACAAACTAAATAGATTGACATAAGTCAATATAAATACTTTAAAACAAAGTTTTAATCGGTAAAACTATTCACCCCCCCCCCTTCTAGTTTTCCATAATTGGAATCAGAGCTTCGTTACCAAGTTTGTTAGAGTATATTGTACTTTAAAAACTTTATACGATTTGTGTATGTTTGAAAACTACAAAGAAGGAAATCTTCAAAAAAAACTACGTTTCAAGAATATTTTTGTTGGGTGTTAATTAGATGATAACAATAATTATTTTCTTTTTCTTACATCTCACTTTGTCTTACAAAATGCACTAACCTTTCTTGTCATTTTGTTTAGTTAATCTCAAAATAAGCAAACCATCATGATTCCTTGGTAATAAGATAACCTTCCCCAAAAGGTTGTCTAAACATATTACCAAGTAGATCTCGAAGAAACCGGAGTTGTCCATTGATAAAACTCGTCAAAAAGGGATACTCAAATTGTAATAGAGGTATGACTTTCATAAGACTTATCTCTAAGTAATATTAGTAAATCATGTGTATGCTTGCATGTCACTAAATGGAAAATTTTGTTTTTATATATTTTTTTCTCACTCCTATAAATATCCAAACATGTTTATTTGATATACGTGGTATCATTAGAAAAACTTTGTGCATGCGTGTCATCGTCCATCTAAACCTAGGTACATCAATATGTGTTGTCTAAACCTAATTTCTAAAAATCAAATCTTTCTAAATACAAATAAAACAAAACACAAATCTAAAAAATTCCTCCTTCCCCATAAAAATACTCAGATCGTCAAACCCCCACCAACAAATCCCATTTTTCAAATCTTCCACTTTCAAAAACTTCACACACTAAAAACTTAATTTTCTTCATCATTTCAAGAAATCCGAACCAAGGAAGATCCTCCTCATCATGGTTTACATCGCCCTCGTGATCATCATCGTCTCGCTCATCGCTCTCGTGTATCCCATGATCAAATTCTCACATGGAGACATGTTCTTTGTTTTATTGATCTACATTTGTATCATCTATCCGATCCTTTATATTGCTTTAAGTATTGAAATAAAATATAAATGATGTCATAGTTTTCTCGTTTCATTTTCGCATAATGTGTTTGTATTTTTTCACACATTCAAAACCCCAACATGTTTGAAACTATTAATATATTTTCAAGAATTAACATTGGCTAAAACACATTTCATTTTATAACATATGAGTTATAAAAATAGATCCTACATCAAAACAAATTTCTACCAAATTTGTAGATCTCCCGGATCCCTGATTTTTAACTGCCCGGATCCCTTTTAAAAAGGAACCGACAGAACCGGAGGAACTGATGACAGAAACTCATACAAACATAAAAAATCATTTCATGAAAACTTACTATAACATGAAAACCTTACTATAATGTCAAAAAGGAGTAAGGAGTGTCATTGTTAATAAAATAGAATGGACAATAAAAACATTAGGAGATCCTATCGCCTTACCCTAGCTCAAAACTATGATTAAATTACTTAAAGGTATCACCAACCAAAAACACTCTCACTCTCGAAGTTTTACTATGTACTAACATACTCATGTAAAATATTCGTTTCATGTCTATAGATCTCATCATGTCTCATGAGTATGACTTCGATCATCAACTCACTTATGTCTACATTCCAAACATATCTTTTGAACCTAACACCCCTAACAATCATGTTCGTGGGTTCAATAATCTCGAAACTCGTTTCTTTCATAAAGGATGTGTTGTTGACTCACCTCTAATCTTCCGAGAAGGTATCAATACCTCATTTCACACCATAGGACTAGAAGGTCTTCTCGGGATCAACGAGAAAATTTGTCCACGTTTTGTTTTGGAATTCTCCCGTCAAGTTGAACTCGCTCGTAACGAGGATCGTTCTCTATCACTGTGGTTTTGGATTAAAAACCAAAAGTTTGTTTTGACTCTTGAGCAATTTTCTCACATTCTCCGAATTCCAAATTATGGACAATGTGCTTTCACTAAAGATTGGTCCCTTGATTCTCTCTTTAACTATCGTGAAGAAGACAGTCCATACTGCTCATACATACCCTCTTCTCAAGAAATAACTCACTTTCTATGCACTCCTCAACATTCCAACTACTCAAATCCAAACATAATTCATACACGTGAACTTCGGGATGATCTTAAACCTCTCGCTGTCATTATACGTGAAAATGTTTGGAGTCTTACAGGAAATCATGAGATACTTCCAGCATGTTGTGCTCATATGATTTACTGTCTCCTAATTCAACAGCCATACAATCTTGCCTACTTCTTTGCAAGGTGAATTGTAAACCTCCAAAGCAACAAGAACAAACTAATACCATATGGTATGTTCCTGACACGCCTTTATCATCATGTCATGTACTATCATCCTCAATTTCAAAGCCCTCAATATTAACTTGTGAATAAAATGATGGAACCTTTGAATGCATCTCTCATCACTTCATTCTTCATTCCTGAATCATCAACTGCTCACAACCCACTTGATGATCCATCAAACAAAAACTTATGAGCAAAAGAGTTCCTTTATAAGAATCGATCCTTAGCCTTTTTCTTTAATTTACCATTGTAACTTGATCACACCTATGAAATAAATCGTTTGTTGATCATCTTTCTATATACTTGAATATTTGATGTTTTTACATGCTACACTTACCATGTCTTACTTGTATACATATATGCTTACTGTAGAGATCATTAGTTTCAAAATTCGATACCTAGAGCAAAATATTGCATGCTCACTGTTAAGAAAACTATCCCAGATGCCGGATCCCTGGCCTATAACTAGCCGGATCCCTCAAGTGAAGGATCCGTGGGATCCGGGTAAACACAAGTGCTATTTTAGCATCCTTGCATCAATCCAACCTTATAGACCTTATTGAACCAGTTGAACATGCTTCATTAGGATCACTTAAACTTTCCTTAGGCTCAGTTGATCTCACATTCACTCATAGATGACTTAGGATCACATTAAAGGTATTTTTGATTTATCATTAATTCAAAACTCACCATCATTCCGCCCCAATGTGCACACATTGTTCTTTCTATCTCAAAACACCTAGTTTGATATTTTTTTCAATTTTAGCAAATTAATTTTAGTCATCTTTATCTTAAAATGGTCTAAAAACTAGTTTTTCATTCCTTTTGAATTTTAAGGAATTTTCTAAATTTTTCTTAGATCACCATCTAGTCTCTAGGGTCATTTGACACCATTTGACACTCACAAAACTCTTAGTGTCATCCTTGATCACTCATTGGTGCTCATGAAAACTCCATTTCTTTCTATAAAAGACATCATTAGCTATCCTCACTCATTATGCTTGATCATTTAAGTCTCATACCATTTAAGACACCTGAGGAGACTAAATCACTCAAGATATAGAGGGACTAGACCTCACTAGAAGCTCATCACTCTTTTTCTTGGCTCCTAAGAGCCGGATCCCTGACTTTAGTCTAGCCGGATCCCTCAAGTGAGGGATCCGTGAGAACCGTCTGCACGGACTAACCAATCTTACTTGATATAATCATTTCAAACCCTCTTTGTTAATCTAAACACTCCACATTGTCTTAAATGACTCCCTAGATCAGTACAACTTTGTAATTGACTCTTGTGCATGCAAATCATTGCAATTTGAAGGGTTTTAGTGGTTTAGCCTTTAATTCACATGCCAAATTTCTTCTTTTATAAACCACTTGTGTTTGTACTTCCAAATCATCACTCAAACACTCATTCTTAGTAGCTAAAACCTTCTCTTTACATTTCTCATTCTTACCATTTTACCATGAGAAAGGCACCAAGTGCACACTCATCAACCAAAGGACCTCCCAAGAAAATTTCCTATGTGGTTCATGAAATCTCCTGAACCGAGTCATCACCCATTAAAGTCTCAAACACTAGAACTCCCTCACAACCAACTCTACCAATCAAACCAACTCCCAAAAGGTTTGTTCCCACAAGACAACCCTTGCCAAACACTACCATAACTCCTAAACCAAACACTCCTACCTCGACTAAAACAACCAAACCATCACCTCTAGTACCTAGAACTATCTCTTTCACCACCCCACTTTCATCCCCAAACCTTTACAACTTAGAGAACTTACCACCTAGGCCTTCTCATCCACCACCATTGCCAACATTTTCCTCAATTGAGAAAATGGTGCCACAACAACCCTCTCACTAAAACTTTGGTGTTGAAACCACACTAGCACCCGTGTCCTATTCTCCTTAACCCTCAAATGGTCCATTTTGGATTATGAGGAATCACCAAACTCAACAACCGGACCATATAGAAGTAGATACTTCTTTACCTCCACGATCAACACATATTTCACCACCTTCACCCATAGTTGAACCAACTCCGACTTCATCAAGCTTGCCTCCACAAATCCATCCATCCTTTGTGGAACCTCCACCTTTTTCATCAAACCTTCCACCTTAAACCGATCCATTCTTACCACCACCATTCCCTAGCCATGACAATGATTTCTTTCATTGTCAACATGTCGAAGGATTAATCCATGAAGTACGTGACGAATTATATTTCATGTTCTATCACCTTCTCGAACGTTTTGATGAAGTTAACAAATCTAATAATCCCTAACACTTAGGAATTCAAGCACAAGTGGTGTTTTCTCTAATCTTAGGCGCAACTTAGAATTTTTAGGAAATTTACTACATGTTTGTATCATTTTCTTAGTTTTAGAGATATGTGTATCATTTCTCTTTTTTTATTGAATGAAACTACGTGTTTTTATGCTATATAGTTATGTAAATATGTTTTGTGAAACAAAACATAACTCATTTGGAAGTTTACGTCACTATTTATATCTACATTACTGCCAATAAGTTGCATGTACACGGTTCTCAAACTTTTGCCTAGACGGATCCCTCACAAGAAGGATCCGCTAGAACCGTCTAACAGAATCAAAATTTTAAACTAATTTGAAGCTCATTTGCAGGAAACAATGCACTATATACTTGTTTTCTAACCTTTGTTTTGTAAATTTTCAAAATACGCATGAAGACTTTGACACCCCTCAACAAGGGGGAGCTTTTCGTCAAAGCAAAGCATTGCAAAAATATTTGCAATTCATTCACTTAGACTTCTTAACTACTTAACGCCCACATCAAAAGAGAGCACTCGTCAAGGGAGAGCATCTTGTCAAAGTTCAAACTATTGCAAAGATACTTGCAATACACTCAATGTAGCCTTCCTAATTACTTGACACCCTCAAAGGGAAGCATACATCAAGGGGGAGCTAAGACGAATCTTTCTTTCATCTTACTACTTCTCTTTACTTTTATTTTTCTAACTATTTCTCATTTAGTCACTTTTCACAAGTTTTTCTCAAAACCATTTTTCCACTATGTGTTAGTTTCTTTTCGACGCTCTTTTTGTTTCGACAAAAAGGAGGAGAAGAGAGTAAAAACTCTAATTCAAATATTTAGGAATTTTATATTCTTCTTAAAATAATCTTATATTTTGTCATCAACAAAAGGGGAGATTATTAATAAAATAAACCATAAAAACGTTTATTTATATTACGATCTTCTAATGTCACCAAATGTAAAATCATTTTAACGAAATAAATAAATGCGTAAAATCTTTGAGCCAATAGTTTACTAACATACTTTTACTAAACATATTAAAACTATAAAAACATGTTTAGTAAATAAGTTATATAAAACCAAAAGATATTTTTATAAAACACTAACAAGTAATATTGTTTACATCTTATAGAAATGTATATGTGTAACAAGTAATAGTATTTACATTTTATAGAAATATATATGTACTTTGTATATGTTGTAATGGGTAAGTAATGGGTAAAAACCAAAGTCCATAACCCATAACCCATGAGCCATGATCCATTGACTAGGTATAATGAATCTTGTTGGGTAAGAACCAAAGTCCATAACCCATACCCATAGAGCATGATCCATATCCCATGACTCATTGCATGACATCATGCATGAAGTCATATTGGATATTATCCATGATCCATGACCCAAAGTCCATGACCCAAGATCCATAACCCAATTACTAGGTACATTGCATCGTGTTTGGTATCCATGATCCAATACCCATGACCCATGGTCCATAACCCATAACCCGGTTTGCAACCCAAAATCCAGACTAAACTAACCCAGTAGCCGCATCCCAGAATTTGCACTAGCCGCATGACCGCATCCCTCTGGTGAGGGATCCGCCAGAACCGTGGGACAGTAGGCATATTTTGCCTATAAATAGTTAGCCATTTCTCTCTTGCTCACTACCACTCTTGGATATACTTTCTCTCAGTATTCTAACCTCACTAACCACAGATCTAAAGGATCATTCTATGTAGTTTTATCTTTGTGTGACTCTCTAGGTTCCTCTTAAAGGCGAGATCACCACCTCTTGAAGACGTGAAAGCTCAAGGTTATGAGTTGCTAAGCCTCGTCATCATCAAGACCACTGAAGTGCATCTTGTTGATAGTTCTTTCCTCCCTCCATAGAAGTGTCATGTTGAAGGCGTTAGTGAATGATGCCGAAGTTGTTGAATCGATATGGTGCGTCGATGTACTAGTTGTGTAGTTTGGGTTAAAGGATGTTGATATCCTTTCTAGTATTTTAAAAAGGAGTGTGTCTCCTTTGGGTAGTTGTGTTATGGTGTAGTGTTGGGTAGTAGTACCTCCTTTGTAATGGAACTCGGTATCTAGCCTTGTACCGGATAAAGTGTAGGCAACGTTGTGATAGGTTTGGTTCTACCTCGTGGAAGAACTCGGTGTCTAGCCTTGTACCGGATAAAGAGTAGGCGACGTTGTGAAGGCTTCTCCGCCACATTAAGGAGCTTGCGTTGTGTAGTGCTTAGAAACTCTCGAGTGGGATACTCGGGGAGTGGAGTAGGGCAAGGAAGGTGTCTTTGTAGCCGAACCACTATAAATACTCTTGTCGTGGTTTTGTGTTCCTTTACTCTTTATCTCTTTCATTACTTACTTATATATTCATCTATCAATATCCAACACAAAAACTAAATAGATTGACATAAGTCGATCTAAATACTTTAAAACAAAGTTTTAATCGGTAAAACTATTCAACCCCCTTCTAATTTTCTACAGTTTGAGTTCACTTATCGGTGCGTGTTGCTCGAGAAAAGTATCATGTAAAAAAATTGATTTTAGAATGAGAGGGGTGAGTGCACTCAGCAATAGGCGCATGTTATAGGCGTCGTCACGTTAACTTTTACTAATTACTTTTTCATGTGCTTGATTGCATACATAATACGTTAAGCTTTGGGGTCATGAGCTTAGGGCAATAGTAATACTTTCCCTAACGTTGTATTCGTTACAATGGCCACTAATTAGTTTTTCATGATATTGTATGCGTATAATAGTCACAAAAATCTTGTGACCTGCTCTTTGACAATCATATTTTCATTTACTTAAACCTATGAACTCACCAACATTACTGTTGATCGTTTTAGCATGTATTTCTCAGATTCTTAATTGCTTATACTTGGATTGCATTTGGAGCATCATTGCTTGAGTCACTTTTTGCGGACTCATCATTTTGAAGACTTATTGCATAACTTACTCTCGATTGTGAACCCAAAACTAGTTTACATTTTGTGAACTCTTAGATTATTACTTTGTAAAAGTTTATTTCTTTAATCTAACGTGTATTTTCAAACGACACATGTAGAGATCGTTCGATGTAACTGTAACTTTGTTTCCATGAAAGTCACGCCCTCGATTACCATTTTGTTGCGATATTTTGGGGGTGTGACATCTCTACTTGACGATCATCCCAGCGTTGTCGTAGAGTTTGATTTTTAACTCTTAGAAGGCCTTGGCCTAGGATACACGGAAAATCCGTCGGGATGCCATATCACGTATCCGAAACGCGGGAAAACATCGGAGAAACGTCTCCGGGATAAGTAAAAATGTTTCTTTAAAAGGGCTACGCCGATCATTATCAAGGAAACCTTTGGGGAACCGTTTCCTGGCCCAAAAAGTGGCGTTTCGGTCTCGGTCAGTTCGGTCCTGTCCTAACATTATCCATATTTCGGTCTCGGTTCGATTGGTTCAGTCCAATCCGGCTTACGTACAAACCGACCAATAATTCCTTCTTGGACCGGACCGGAAAAACTCGGAATGGATCGAACACATTCGGTCCGGTCCTCAGTTCGTGGTTTTGGTCTAATTCAGTCTCGGTCTCGGTCCGGTTTTTGTCGTTCATGTCCGATCTTAGACCGATGCTCAACCCTATTAATATACGTATAATTTGATCTTCATTCTTTATTACTTCTGAGTTTTAGTCATGGGATGAATTTATAGACTATAGTAATTTGTTATGTATAATTGTATAATTTGTTAAAATGCAAAAGATTATGAAAATGTTTTTTGGAAGATAATTGGATGGTTAAGAGTTTTAATTGAAGATTATGAGTAATATTTGTTCGGATTTTTGAATGTTGTGTAATTTTTTGTAAGACAATTTTCCACATACTAAAATATTATAAAACACATAGATGTTTCTCCACCGTACCCGTTTCTTGAATTTTGGAATGTTGCCATTTCCCGGTACCCGTACCCATCTCCGTGCAACTTACGCCTTGGCTTAAGGGGAGGACATGGTTCTGGATCATCTTGAATTAGCTCGTTCGGGCCTTCAACATTATCAACCGTACGTACGCGTTTTCTGGAAACAGCGGCTTTGGCACCACGCCATTTCAAGTAATTTTTCAAGACATCTCATGCATCATAGTGGACAAATGAAAACCATCAAAAATCTTAGGATTTTTATAGCAACGAGTTAGCCACATTGAGTTGTTTCACCACTAAAACGTTCGCATTGGGTGAGAACGCCAGCGAACTTGTTGCAATCACGTGTCAACGTTTTCCACTTTCTCATGATCATATCCTTGGTGTGGTAAAAGGATGCATGTCGGTTTTATTCACTTAATATTTTTTGCCAATACGTGTTTTAATTTTGGTCGACGCCAAGTCTTGGGTCATCGGCTAATTGTACCCAAGTTTTCAGCAAAAGTTTTTTTTTTCTTCTTGACTTCAGGGTGTACGTGTGATGTCGGTTTTCTTAGGTTCATGATTTCGCACTCTTGCTTTTCCTAATCCTTTTCCGACGCGAGACAACTCAATTCGTGATGTTTGTGGTGGTGGTTGGTTTCTTTGTGGTTGTTGTGAAGCATTACCGAAAGCTCCAAAGTTGTGAAATAGGTAATTGTTGTTGAAGTTGGAATAAAGCCATATGGTTAAAAGCATCTTGGTTCATTTGGAAATTCGGTTGTGGGAAAGAGGGTTTATTGGGAAGCATATCAAAAGAGGGTAATGGTATGTGTTTTGAAGAAACATAATTGGCGGATGATGGTGTAAGAGTAACTGGATTAGTGGAAGAAGAAAATAAAGAGGAATATATTGTTCATAAGTCAATCGTTGTTTTGGTTACTTATTTTGAGGGAGGATTGAAGTGTATGTAAAAATGTATAAATTAAGTGCATTCTGATTGTGTTTGGTTGTTTGTATGATAAAAATGGGTATTTATTGGAAAAATAAATTGGGTATCATAAATTGTTGATCGTTGCATGCATCAAATTCAAAAAAAATAAGAAAAAAATAAAATAAAAAGAGGAAAACTTACACTATTGGCATGGGGTGTCGCCTATGGCACAACCATAACATTGCCACCGATGCGCTTGACGCTGACATGCCACCACACCCTGTAACGCCCATGCATCGTTCCCTCTTAGAAAACTTGATAGAAACTAATAGTAACCAGGATGCGGTTTTTAACAGCAAAAACAACACATAATCACGTCTAAACAGAATATAAGAAAAGTAAGAAGTACTTGCTCGACAACGAAGTGCTTGCTGACAAGGAGAACTAGTAGAGGTGTATCTTGGTTTTATACTTTTATTGGGTTAGTGTTAAGTAAGTGATTTAGCCCAGTACCAAAAGAGCCACTGAAGTCCAAGGGACTTAACCCGAAGATTCGTCAAACAATTCTTTTCTTCTCGGATCACAATTCAAATCTTAATCAAATCTAGATTTTGGTACTTTTAAGCCCCAAACCAATCCAATATCTCATCCTATCAGCCCATATAACCCAACTCATAAACAATCATCAAACTCATCACTCGGGTCAATAAACAAAACTGGTAAAAAATAAAAATAAAAAATCGCCGTTAAATCAAGTTCCAATGACAACCAAAATCGCAGAAGAAGAATCACAACTCGTCAAAGAAAACCCAACACCCATTAACAGTAACGAGGATGACAGTGAAAAGCAGTTACATGAGCTTTTGTTACCAAACGTGAATGATTTACCAATTAATCCAACTTCTGCTATTGAATTCAATTTTGTTACTTATTTTGCTCCTGGTAATTAATTTGCATTTACCCTTTTCTTTATTTTTGTTAGATGGGTTTGTTTTGTTGTAAAGTGTGTTTTTTATTTAGTTTGAAATGACAATTTTATGGGATTTGTATTGAGAGGTTAAATGTGAACTAATTAAGGCTATGTTTGGAAAAATTAGCAGTTAGCGGTAATTGTTTGTTTTATGAAAGCCTAAAGACGAAAAAGCTAAAAGCTTCTTCAAGTAGCATTTGAATAGTAGCGTTTAGAAAACATAAATGTTCATTGCCAAATGAGCTTTCAATACTAAACGCTAACTGCTAAACGCTACTTATCAAACATACCCTAAATGTGATTTATCAAATTTGAAGTTAAATGGTGAACTAGTTTGACTTGTAAAAGTCAAAACTCAAGTTTTGACTTTATTATGGTCAGCCCAAAGAATATATTTGTGTATGTAGCATGCATTTAGGCCGTTAATTTTGTGATGCTTGTTTGATTACTTCTAAACTTGAAATTTGATATAAATTTCAATAATTTTTGGCTACTCGGATTGACTTTAGAAAAGGGTGTTAGGTTATAAATATATATGTGATAAGTACTAGGTTTGTTGTTAGAATCATGTAGGTTGATTATCTGACAAACGGATTTTCGTTGTATAGTCTCTTTTTCTAACATGTTTTTTTGTTACAATATTGTGTTTTGGATGTTCTTAGATTTTATGAAGCCGGAGCATGATCAATATATTTATCGCCATGCAAATGGGTATGAATTCCGTAACTTGTGTTGGCACCCCTCTTCTCCTTAGAACGTTTGCTCTTGCTACTGAACTTACTAATTACTATAATGATTCTCAGTAGTGATTAATCTAGTTACATGTAAAGAAAATGAAAATAAGAGAATAACCAACTATGTATGAAGCTACCAAAAGATTGTTTAACGGGGAAGATTGGTGTTTAGACAACTAATGATGAAGTCCACATTTATTTTTAAGATTTGTCATCTTTTTCTCCAAACATTGAAACCCCTTTTGTGGTCAAATGATCTATAGTAAGGAATTACGGCGATTAACTGATATATAATGGACTATGATTGATAATGTTAATAAATCCCCTTTACTGATTTTTGAATGAAGCTTGTGCGTAATTGGAATGGCTGCTGGTCATGTGGCCTTTAAGGATGAAGGAGGCGTCACTTCCGTGGACTTTAATGTTGGAAAGTCTAACCGGAGTGAGATCAAGGTCACTGGGAAGCGTAAAAGGGTACGTTGCTTCTAATGCCTTTTTCGTAATCCTTTTCAACTATAGTTTTCGGTGGTTAGTAAGTGTGATGAAATATGGCTGTCATGTGAAAAAGGGCCAATTTATTCGGTAGTGAAGTTATGAAGTTATTCTTTCTGATAAATACTACTTGTTAGAATATTTTGTCATAAAAAAACATGACAAACCAAAATACTCTTGAAAACGAGACACACTTGACTTTACTGTACAACTTGATGGCATAAAGCAGCTTCATATAAGCCTCGCTAAATAATCACTGACATTTTTCTGTTTTTTTAGCATTTGTTACAAGGTTTTATGTACACATAATGTTTCTTGTCCCGTCATTTGGTGCATATGAATTTATAGTTGAATGTTAGCTAAGTTGATGCCAAAATTCAAAGCTTATCCATCTTATAGATGAGATTCCTTGCATTTATCGATCTTTTCTTTCAAGAAGAGAATTTTCTCGCGTTAACTAATTAAGCGATGCTGATGGCTTTCATGTTTTGTAACTAAATATATTAATCTCCTTTTTTTTTTTTTTTTTTTTTTTTTTTGCAGAATGCACAACATTTTGAGTCCAACACAGCTTTATGTAAAGTATGCACCAACAACACTTTCTATATTGTGAGGTAGGTTCTTATTTCTAACTTTATTTTATGCGTTATAGATGTAATCCTGTGTTAGATCAAGATATTGTCAACTATATTTCACGAAATTATTTGTGGATTTACGAGTGGTAAGTATTTTAATGCATATGTTCTTCGCGAAGAGTCTACTTCTTCCATTGTGGTACATTTAACATTTCAACTAAAAATATGATATCATGTACAATTCTAGCACCATCTTCTTCTCAACGAGTCAAAATACTCGTATATTGCTATCAAACTTTGCCAAAAAATTGAATAATGCTTTTATGCTTTATACCTTGAAGTTGAAAGATGTCCATTCAGTTTTCGAACATTCACTTGGAATTCAGGGAGTATATGCTCTAGTTTCTTTCAGTTTATAGTCTTTTTCGCTATATCCGAGATAAAAATATTCTCCAAAATCATGATAAATGTATTGCTTACTTTGAAGGTGGTATTACATGTGTAAGTTGAACTGTAAATTGGTTTTGACAGATGCTGTATAAAAGGCTCTTTGTTGGAAGTGAATGAGCGGTTAATAAAGCAGCCAGAGTTGCTGAATTCAGCGGTATGTATACAGCTGTAATACGCAAATTTTCAGTGTGACATGGGCGGGTTAGGTAGCGGGTTAAAAGGGGTCGGGCTGGACAGACCCGCAACTAACTTTTCTTTTTTAACCTTTACATATCTTTAATTAATACGAAAACAAAATTGTAACATAATTTTTTTTGAAAGACAAGCTGACACCCAACTATAATATATACATTTTCACACAACCACGACGTTGTTTGTCTCTGATCTTAACCTGTCTTATTAGATAAATACATAATCCAAATCGACCTATTTATGGATAAATTAGTCTAAACTGCCACCTCTATGCTAATCTTTTCAATCCAAAACGATTTTAAGATTCTTATTCAGTTACCTGGATTGTTTGTCAACTGCAGGCAGATAGAGAAGGGTATGTCGCTATTATCATGCCCAGACCATCAGACTGGCTCAAGACCAAAGATTCCTTCATGACGTTCGACGAGTACAAGAAACTTAGACAACTTTAACCTAGCCAAATCTTCAACCGCCTTGTTGTGCATGCTTGTTGTACGTTCTGCCCGTGATTCTTTTATAAAAAGATGATAAACACAAGCTGTAATACAATAAAGACGCTCGCATACACAATTCACTACATTATTTTATCAATTTTCTATACAATGCAAACAAATTTTGAATTATTTATCACTATTGCAATCTTAATTATTTGATCTTGGCATTATTTCATCTACCAGTAGTCTTCTTGATCTATTAACATTAAGCAAACACAAATAAATATGATCTTCAAGTTCTTCCAATTGCTCCAAGAAGCAAGTCTCGTGTACTCTAAACTCTCTCATAACTTCATCCAACACATGGGGGCTCCGATTTCCAACACATTTGTGAGCCATCTTCTTCCCATATTCAATTTCATTGTGTAATCTCTCAGCAAGCCAACCCATTGTGTCGAGATCTTTGATCATTGTGTAAACCCCTTTTGCTGCTACATCTAGTTGTGCACCAATCCGCTTGAGCTCACTCGTCTTGACCCCTTTCTTGGTTAACTTCCTTTTCTTAATAAATCCAAACGAACATGCCAACAAACCTGGAGACGCTGCTGCTACAACCAAGCCATGGCACGCGAGAACTAGTAGTGCAATGGCTAATATTGTATACAAAGCTACAATATGGAGTTTTTTGAAAACTTTATGGAGTTTTGAAAACTTTATGGAGTTTTTGCTTCCTTTTGTTCCTGGTGTGCTTTGTGGTTAATTTCTTGAGCAACAGCTTGTGGCTACCGTGGAATGTGGGAAACTTTATTGGACCGAAACTGGATAAAGGATTCACTAAGGATGAATATGAGTCAAGTTCTTCGTATATTTTTGTACCACATGGAAACCTTTCAGATAATTTAATGATTTGTTTGATCTTGTGATGGTTGGCATTGGCTTGGTGGACAGACTCAAGAAGCTCTTCACATATTTTCCATGCTTCTAAGCCGGCTTCAAAAAAGCTGAGTAGTAAATGGTGGACGTCGAAGGTCTTGCTTAGGTGGGCTATGGTTTCACTTTGTGGCTCGAGAAGGAGGTCACAAAGATGAACATACTGATCGTGAATGGATGATGAAGAGGCATTATAATCGAACCGGATGTGTGTCTGGACTTTGTTGCATATGTCTGTGTAAGAATGCGTCCTAAATGCCTTCTTATATTCTTCATTAACATCGGTCTCTTGAATAAAGCTACTTGTTGACTCTGCATCGTATTTACCTGTATGAACATAGAACATGTATCAGTTAATGAATTCAAAGCTTTTTTTTTTTTTTTTTTTTTACAATAAGATGGCAGGCAAGCAGGCGTGAGTTGTGCATAACCCCTTTGAATAGCAAACCAATTCTACTAAAATGAAATTTTGTGACTTAGGGTCGAAAATTACTTTGCACAACCCGTTGAACCCTAGTCAAAAACTCCACAGCTGCCGAAGCTAGGAACCCAAATGTATCAAAAGCTAGGAACCCAAATGATCTGTCAGAAAGTTCACAGCTATTTTAAACCAGTACTTTCACCATACAACACACAAGAACGATAATGATATTGATAATGATAATGATATCGATTGCGATGATAGAAACATACCATTGGATCTAACTGAAGGAAACTTGATCTTGGAACAATTTATTTTCATTCTATTAGATTTGAACGCATAGAAACATATTTTAAGAAAGGAAGTAAGAAATGTTACATTTGACAGCCATCATGTGTATTTATAAGTTTCCAACAAGAAACCAGTTCCAAATTAGTTGTTTGTTTTTATCACACGTTTTCTTCCTTCCCACGTTATGTCACCAACAAAGATAGAGATTAGAGAGATTATAGTTGTGTACTTTTTGTGTGTGTGTTAGTTAACAAACCTTAACATCATCATTTATGAGTGCAAAAAACAAATTCTTTTAAAGTTGGCCAACTCATATATATTAATAGAATGTAGTGTTATAAGAGGATTATATCCATAATAACAATAATTTTAATAAGAGATCTAAAAAAGGAAAATATCCAAGCTACAACAACTTATGTGTGCAAGGAAACAACTACGTAAGCAACTGCCACGTTACCCTCTTTTTATTGCTTCTGTTTCGATGCTTATGCAGTAAGTTGCTTAAAATACGAAGGGTTGTTAATAATGAAACTAAAGGATAATATTTGCCTATAGGTCACTTAAGTAGTTAAGTACTTAAAATGTTAAATTGATTTAATTAGGGTCATTCGAATTTAGAAATTTCAAGACACCTATATAGCTAGGTCGATCTCCTTTATTTCAATTTATATAAGTTACAAACAAAATTTTAGTGAGGTCAAACATAACATATACAGAGACCCAAACGGAGATTCGAAAATAGCATAACCATGATATCTCGATCGAGGGAATATCATGTGTCTAACCACTACGGGCACTTTGGTTGTGGTTATAAAGAGAGAGCCAAATGATGTGTATTCATGTCAAGAGCTACAAATAATGTTGGAGTGGGACTTAAATGAAACGAAATTTGAATTTGTGATAATGCTTTTAATTCGGATTTTGAATACGTGGGTTGCTAGTTATAGTTGGCAAAAAGGGAAGATTATCTTACACCCTTAATATTTGAATTTGAAGTTTGAAGCCATAATCTCTCTTCAATGAAACTATAGACAATTACTATTAGGTTTTAATTTCATCCACTAATTCTTGGCGTATTTGGGAATACATGAAAATGAACTAATACAAACAAAAAGAAAGGTTAACGTGGCTTATTTTGTTAGTTTCTTGGAAACATATGTAAGTTATAGTCCCTTGTAGAATTCCTTTTCTAGATTAATCAGAAACTGTTTTTAAGGATAATCTTCTTACAATAAGACATTGTTTAAGATTAAAATGTTTCCTTTTTTGAAAAAGCATGAATGATTCATGATGATGTTAAGGTTTGGTAAAAGCAAGGCAATTAGTTAAGTTTGTCCCTAAGTAAACCTACCTCTTGAAATGTTGCAAAAAACATCAAAAGATTGTAAACTGTAATAATTAACCTATAGATTTAGGATCCAAATCAAGATGTTTCTTGAGAACTATTGCAAAGCAATTATTTCATAACCGAATAATATCAAATTGACAACTTTCCCACATGAGAAATTTCTAATAAGATAAAATCAGTTGTATTATCGATCAAATTTTGCATTCTAGATGTCGATGTGTACATGCACACCTGTATGTTACATACGTGTATAATCGTATGTAGGTATGTATATATCCCTTGTCTCTTTATATATCATAGTGAGGCAACGTAAGTTAAAAGCAAACGTGTAAAAGAAACAAACTTTCTAACAGTTTATGGTTTGCAGCCTATAAATACACATGATGGTTTCAAGTGTGAGGTTTCTAAATTTTCTTGAAATATGTTTTCATCTTCATGTTCCATGACAAAGAAGATGAATTTCTGCATGTTCAAATTTCCCTTTCAATTGACAGGTAAATTTCAGATGCTTCCTTAATTAGTTGTACTCGCTAATTTCTAGCTTTGGTTACTTTTAGAATTTTCCCCTTTGATTATTGTGTAAGAACATTACTTACCTTTTTTAAATTAGTTGTGAATTATTTTGGAAAACTTGGCTATTTCAGGTAGAAACAAGGAACAAGCTACGAGTAGGTTTGTTCAGGAGACGGATGTTAGCCAAGAGTATCACCAGGCATTTAGGACCAATTCTTACATGGAGATTTGCAACAAAGTTCAAAACCACATTTGCTTGGATAACGGATCATCTATACCCTCTTCGTCCATTCGTGATCATTACATTCATAAATGTGACATACTACTCGAACCACAAAACAATGAAACCATGGCTAACCTAGCCAAGACCTTTGATATTCACTTCCTAATCCTTGATTTTTTCGGTGCTGGCTTAGAAGCATGGAAGATAAATGAAAAACTACTTCACTCCGTCCATCAAGCAAATGCAAATCAACATAGAATCAAACGTGCCATTAAGACAGCCGAAAGGGTTCCAAAAAGTGATCAACGTCCTACAGTATACAACGAATTTGCCTTCTATTCATCATTGTCAAACCCTCTCTTGGATTTCAGCCCGGAAACGTTCCAAAATTTACACAACCAACTTAGCCTTTTGCTAAAGAGGTTAACCACAATTCACACAAGGATTAAAAGAAAGCGAAAACTTATCATATTTATGAAAAACACCATGGGTTGTGCTCTTGTAGCTTCCTATACTGTGTTAGCCATTGCACTCGTAGTTCTAGCTTTTCATGGATTGGTTGGAATTGTAGCATCTCCGGCTTTAATCACTTGTTTATTTGGTTTAACCAAGAAGGCTAACAAAGCCAACAAACGTCTCAAGACAGACGAGCTTAAGAGGGTTAGCATGTTATTAGATGTGGCTGCAAAAGGGATATATACATTGATCAAAGACTTTGATACAATAGCTTCACTTACAAGTCGATTACACAATGAAGTTGAATTTGGGAGGATAGTGGCTCGTAATTGTGTAGGAATTAAGCTAAAGACCGATGTGTCGGAGGAAGTAATGAGAGAGTTTAGGGTTCATGACAGTCGCTTCACGGAACAAGTCGAAGAACTTAAGGATCATATTTACTTGTGTTTGCTAAATGTTAATAGATCAAGAAGGCTCCTAGTGGAAGAGATAATGCCTTGTAGTTACAAAGGTTCTTGAGATTTTTAAGATGGGGGTTGACAATCATCATAATATGTATTTGTGACTGTTATAATTCATTTCATTCTATTTTGTATACATAAACTAAACTTTACTTGATTGTCGTATCATTTTCTTAGGGGACTGGCAATGGTATCGGTGTGGGGTTCGGTATGCCTCATACCGATCGGTAACACCAATGCCACCCCCTCGGTATGGATTGGTGATGAATGAAATCGGCATAAGACACCGAATTGGTGTGGTAGCGGGGCTTGCTTCTACTAGCCGTTGAACGGCTATAAGTATTAGGTATGAGATGAGGTATGGGTTAGGCATGGTTGCCACTAAAAATCTATTGTTAGGTATGAGATGATATGGAAAAATATTATTGGTGGGTGATTAGTATGAATTAGGTATGGTGGCATGACTGCCACCCCCTTAGAGTTTTGAATTTTGTCCCCCGAGTATGCTAACAAAAGCTAGGAATAAAATAAGGTTATGAAATGTCTTCAAGGGATGAAATTACAGAGAAAATTAAGGAAAGGACCTATTCTTTTTCTACAACCTGTTTTTATGACTACGTAGTACGTACTGCCTTCACGTAAGTTCTTTTTATAGCAAAACTCTCTTCACATAAGTTGAAAAATATTTTTTTTGTTTAAAAACGAGCGGGTTTGCCCGCTCGTTGCTGCGGGGCGGCCGTGTTTGTGTTTATTACAATTATGTTAACGTTTTTTGGAGTAAGCAATTATGTTGTTTTTCACATAATTGTATTTTAGAAGTATTATTGGTATAAATTAAGCTATATGCCATGCATATGTTCAGGGGTGTTCCTGATTGCTTGTAAAAAATGTTCCAACGCTTCTGTATAGTGCACGATACTTTGTCCGTAGCATTATAGGACCTGACATTAATTAAATCATTATAATGCATATTCCAGTAGGCAACTAAAATAATGTTTGGGTGTATGATGAACATACAAAATGGGTACAATATGTAAACTTTATGGCCGACAATATAAGGTACAACAAATGAAGCAATTGACTCCAAACGACTCATTTTTTTCCAATATATTTGAAACTCTGTTGCAGATCTTGAAGTAGACATTATACAATGACTTTAAAATTGTATATAAAAAGGATTTGGATGAACAATGGGAACCTTAATTCTTGACAAACGAATGGCAGCAAAGCATATAGGGCAAGGCTCACATGAGGCATATATCTCAGTCTGAAAGCTGGTTGCTGCTACATCGTGCACCTGTCTTGGATAACGGATCACTCCCCATTCTTTGTGTAATTCAAGCGGCTCGATCACATAATGAATAGGTAGTTTGCGTCAGTAGTGTGCTTAATTAACCTAAATACAATATTTGCAGAAGAGATTGATGCTAACGAAATGAGTCATTCTAACTAAAAACTCGATAGCAGAATCATCCCCTAAAACTACCTATGCAACATTAGTAGGTTGTACCAGTTCAAAAATGTGGAATCTGAAATAAATGAGCGATAAATGCCTAGCCGAGATAATTTCTGGAATCATATTAACAATATTCGTAACAGATCTTGGAAATAGCAAACAGAATGACTCCTAATTACCAGAATTATCTGATAAAGCAACTAATTCTCCTATTAATTTGTCTAGCAAATTAAAATACAACATATGTAACAAACGTTAAACCGTATATATGGCTCGAAATTGGTAAATAATTTAATCGGGAATTAAATTTCTAAAAGTACCTTCAAGTTGGAAGCTTTGCATTAATGGTGCTGACATTTGCATACATGTCTTTAGTTGACCCATCATGAGATTCGGTTGTGGTTCAAATGGAGCAAATGGGTTCTCATGTGGAACTACGGTTCCTGTTCGAGGACCAGCAACAAATGGGTAGCCTGTTTCAAAAGGGTTTGGTGCTAGTGCCCCACATATGGGCTGCTGGCCAACTCTGTAAGCTCTTTCATCGTACAAAGTGTTGAGTGTGAGCGAGTCCAAACCACCACCGTGACAACACAAAACATTCAAATATCAGTTTAAAGGTACCTAACTTCCATGCATGCATCTTTCAAGTCATCAACAAACTCTGCATATCATCAAACATTTATCTATAAGTATGCATTAATCACACACCATGTAGAAAGATAAAAGGTCGAGGTTGTCTTTTGAAAGGGTGTTTGGGACTGCTTATCAAACATGTTAATGCTTTTTGAAGCAAGCTGAAGCAAATAAATAATTAGTTGTAACCTAATACACTACTTAGGATTGCCTATTATAGTCTGCTTATTAAGTACCAACTTGCTTAGTTTAAAGTGTTTATTTATAATGTTAAAGAAAATAATGTGCGGCCACCTGGTCGTTTCTAACTCGTAATCCCGCTTCTACCTAAATTTGTTTTGACCCACCCACTGGCCTAATTTGCCACCTCTAAGACCAAGTAACAGTTTTTTTACAAAAGTTTAAAACTTTAGTACCAGGACAACAGCTTCCTAGCTCAGCTTCCTAGCTGTAAGAATCAATATGTCAACACATGACACGGCCGATGGGCAAGCGCGTTCCACATCAGCTTTATTGATTCTTGATAGTAAGTGGGTGTTTGACGCTTCGTATTACAACTGATTATCTCAGCGCGTATATTTTCTGCTCATCTACTTACTCATAGATTAAGCATACATGCAACTTGGAATGTTTGAAATGAACAAAGTAAGCACATGCTTATTCGAAAGCTTATTTGTAATGAGATTGAAATAACTTGTTTAGACTCATATCTAGCGTAAAACCGCTATTTACAATGGTTTTGATTGCAATGTTTATTTTATAGCAAAACCAAATCTAAAGACTAATTCGTATTGCTGTTATGTTTTAGCTTTAAGCATAATCCCAAACACCCAATAAGCATAATCCTAAAAACCAAATTTAAAGAATAATTCGTATTGCTGTTATGCTTCAAATCATCTATTGCTGTTATGTTTTAAGTTTAAGCCTAATGCTTACCTTTTTTTAATGCAACAGCCCTTTCCTCTCTGGCTACGCTCTTTCTTGCGCGGCGCTCAATATGCAGATTCACAATCCTCGCACCCACAACAGTAATGTTCTGCTGACTCTCATCCTGTAAACGGTCCTTTCTAGAATCAATCAGACACACGGATGCAACCAAAAGCAATTCCAGTGACCTATCAGTCTAAATGTCAACTTGCTGTAACCATCATGGTACAATACAATGCGTGAATACTTTTGGACCTGAAAAGTATGAATGTCGATCAATAAGTGAACACAGAATCGACAACAAACAGGAACCAAGCCTAAAATTAAAATTTCTCAAATAAAAACTATAGATACATGACATACTAAGAAACTGTGAACAGCTGAAACACACCTTGTATAGCTTGCATTGTAGCAAGAAATCTTTGCAAGTGCAAACAAACTCATCACTAAAGATTGAGACTCAAAATTTTCATTTTTAGTTGAGTTTAACAATGCAATAATGACAACCTATAATAACAGGATTTCAAAATTTAGTTTGCGCACTAACATCATCAATTTAAGTTATCTGTATTCTTACACTAAATATGAGGAGTTAAATGCGACAACAAAAAAATGTTATTGGTTAGCCCATTGAGCACTGAATACCCGTCACACATACATACATACGCTCATATCTTTAAGAATATAGCCAGGTTAATATGTATACCTAAACATGTAAGGCAGTGAATTTTACCCACCGCTCTAGCATCTAGTCTCTTTCCCAAACTCATATCTAGCATATAAAGACCATGAACAAACACCTCTTTTGCAGCAAACCCTACCTAAACCATAATTCACAATACAACTATGACGCGGCCTATCCACCTAAAACTTCACAGACTCATTCAACCCAAACAACCCCTTAATTGAGAATCAAGCAATTTTTCACAAATTTTAGCAGCAGAAGCAGTTATCGTAACATCCAGTCTCGTTACCTAATTATCATATTCCAATTAACTGCATTTCTTTCTCCCTACGTCGTTTAGGTCAGCTTAGTGAATGATTGTTTTGTAAGCAGATAAACACTTCCAAATAAATCAAAACACCCCTTAAATAAAACTCTTCATCATTCACATATTTTTTTCTGCTTATCTCCTTAAGAAGCAGTGGCAACAAAACCAAATAACCGTAAATATGTAAAATTACCTAGTTTTGTCAAAGATGTTAAACTCATCAAGTATAATCCTTTATGTAACACCCCAACCCGACAAGGGTAAAGATATCACAATACGGTTTCACATCAGAACTTTAACTAATATACAATAGCGGAAGCCTTTACAAAAACTTACCAAAAGATAATATAAATAACTTATATTCAAAATAAATCTAAGATCTCTATGGTCAAAGTCTTGCTCTCAGCTCTACTCTCAACCCAGATCAGCTATCCCATAAGCTTATCTTGAATGCTAAATACCTGCCGCAGGAAAAGAAAAGTCTTGGTGAGCTTACAAAGCCCAGTGAACAGATATAACGAAACAAAAACTAAACAAAACAATTATACGAATAACGAAAGATAAAAATGAATAATGACAAAGGATCTTTCAGGATTCTGCGAAAGCACAAATATACAGAAATCCAAACACCCACAAAACAAGTTAAACATCTCATAGCACATTAAAGACACATACACAAAACACATCAGGACAACCAAACGTACAACATATCAAGAGCAATTAGGTTACATATAAACCAAACGAAAAGTCTAAAGCTGACGAAAACACTTTCTAGCAAAATAAACATAGCATTCATACAAATCAATTGATCAACATTTAATGTACTTAATTCAATATTGCAGCAGCGGAAATAGCAGTTCAAATCATGGTAGTCACACAAACAAATAGAAAACATAGCAGACAAACTATAACTAAATAAGCAAAAGACATAGCATATCAATTATCAAGTTAACAGACCAGGCATCATAAATTGAATCATTTCCCAGATCAAATATTAGCATAAACAGAACTTAACATGGCAGGTCACATAGGCAATAAAACACTAACGTATAAACAAAGTTCCCAAAATTAACTGATCAGACTATGCATATTATACTTATAAAATACTAACTATCACACTAATACATTCATCCACAGTTCAATGAATTCACATAACGAGAACTAACATAACACCAGATAACAGCATACAAACCCCATTTAATCATATTAATCATATCTTAGCATAGCAGACGGTAGTCACATAAACATACAAAAGCATACACATACATAAGAACATATAATAAGCCGAAGACATAATCATAAGCATCAACATACCAAAACATAATCATAATACTTATCATATAAATAACAAATACAGATTTAGTTAACTACCTCGAGCCCAGAACATATCATATCAAAAACATCATACTTTATAAAAATAATCTTAGAAAATCATTTGGAGTAGCTAGCTCCCGAAGTTGTGAAGACGCGTATTATACGACATCATTCACCGAACAAATCATATCGGATAATGATCGGATCTAGGATGCATCCATCGCCCACGAGACAAATATAGGTAATATAATACCAACCGAGCTCATAACAAATAACGGATAAGGGACGTGGCGAACATCACTCTCGCCCTAGAGTCATATCGAGGTGCATCATCGATACGGACATGGAACCCCATGACTAGTTAATAATTTGGCTCGGGTGTCAAACTAACTTAGGTCAAACAAATTGTCATAAATGACACAGATCATAAATCATCATAAAGGTCACATATAACTTATCAGATAACATCATATCATAAGGTTCATATTCAAATATAACAACGTTCATCACTTACACATATCAAATTCTTCCTAACATAATGTTCCAAATCAGATAACGCATGGTTCAATAAAACACAAGTTCAGATAAGCAACAAGTCAAACAATCAGGAAAGGGTTCATAGCAATGGCATTGGGAATCCTAATAAACATAAGAGTACTGACAAAGAAGGAAAACATGAGTGACCTTTACTGAAAAGGTCAGAATATTTGTACGATAACACAAGTGTCTTAAAGTAAGACAGAATATCCGTACCTTAAAGCAATTGAGAGAAAAGTAACGAATGAACGAATACGAAGATGTAACGTCGCGTCTCCTTCAACGAATCTACACGGATTATGATTTATTTAATACTTATTAGAATCATTAATATTATAACGGATTTATCGCATTAATACTTTTAGAGTTGTCAGGATATTCTCATTTTAGTGACAGACGAAATTACAACATTTTAGGGTATTCCTCATTAATTCACCAACTTTCTATTTAGGTTCTAGGGTTTCCCTTACTCTTTAAATATTACTAAATACGCATTAATTTCACATAATACTTCCTTTAATGATTTCCCAATTTAACCTAGAACGTAAATGATAACAAACCGAAATTAACTTAACTCATGCGTGTCTCTACAAAATCAATTTACACTTGTTGAACCCATAATTGCTCAGAATTTCAAATCACACCCTTGACATCTTTAGTTTCACAATCCAACCTCACTTTATCAGATTTTACCCTTTTAACCCAAAGGTCTTAGAATTTACAAAATGTACCCTAATAAATTAAATACAATTCGTATGGCCCTTTAATTATCCAAAATTACATGTTTAACCCCCACACTTATTTTTATACGTTTAGTACAAGTATTCTACAGTTTACAAGAATAACCTTTAAGTTTCAATATTTACAAAACCAACCCAAACCTTTTACTTAAGGCCGAATAGACATGATTCAAATATAAGCCCTAAACCTAAGTTTACCCAATCATTAGCTCATCATTACTACTCCATTAATTACCTTCAATGATTACAAAGAAACCCTAGTCCATGCAAAACCCTAATCGCCCCTTTTAAAAACCTTTCCTTTTTATGCGTTTTCGAACAAGAAAAACCCAAGACAATTCACATAAGCTTCGAATTCACAAACATGTATTTTATACAGGTCTTATAACATGTAACAACTGCTGGAAAAATCAATTCATGATCTCTAAAAATATTATAAGCTCATTCGTTATTAATATACGATTTTAGGGTTTTAGGTTTCAAATAATTTCATACGACTTATAAATCATGCATGGCTAATTTTATGTGTTATATACGACTTATAGGACTGAATTCAACATTAGAAACATACCCTTGATGAGCTTGGATCGTTAAAACAAAAGAAGCACAAAAACCCTTCTCGCCGAAACCCTAATTCACCCAAAAACTCTCCACGACTAAAACAACAGCTCTGGAACTCAAACACTATTTTTCCCACCTTCTATACCTTGAATCTCGTCCAAGAAAAATGGTCTCAAGCTCTGGAAACTAGAAATCGAATTGTTTAGGGTTTTTAGGTCGGTTTGTGTTTAATCGGTATTTAGGGATTATGGGAACCGAATATATGTATATATACTTGAGCTACTATTTTTCTTGTGGGCTTTATAATGCATTGGACTTAAATTAAATGGTCTCTTACTAATATAAATTTATATTGGGCTTTTACTAATTAATTTCTTTTATAAAACTCTTAAATATATTCGGCTAATAATTAAAATTACATAATTGATT
Organism: Chrysanthemum lavandulifolium; assembly: GCA_022545495.1. Classification (NCBI taxonomy): domain Eukaryota; kingdom Viridiplantae; phylum Streptophyta; class Magnoliopsida; order Asterales; family Asteraceae; genus Chrysanthemum; species Chrysanthemum lavandulifolium. Next base: position 444,612 of record JAHFWF010000050.1, on the reverse strand, counting down.
TTATAAAATTATAATCTATAAAAATTAGCTTTACCAAGTCATTCAAGATTTATTTGGATCATATGTGATTTTCTTATAAGTTTTTCTGAATTTACATAGCTCATTTGGTATTGTGTTTATTTAATTATTCTTATTTTTGATCATAAGGGTATTTTGGTCTTTTTGTGAATTTTAGAAATTCAGGTATTACACTTTAAATATCTGAAAATGCTTTTTGCCCCTTTGATTGTTAACAGCAGCGAACTGCATGAGAAGAAAGATAAACCACGTGTACTTGACCAGTTGTGAGCCTAACACTTATTGGCCCATTACCCTACCCGCCCAACTTAAGTATAACGCAATAACAGTAAGCTAAACTCCCATACATGTTGTTGCGCAAGAACATCTTCTCCACCTCATTTGCCTTGTAGTGCCTTTAATGCCTCCTTTAGCCACTCTACAAAAACAGAGAAACATAAAAACAAAAGAAGTCAGAAATCAACCATCAAGAAAAAAAAAAAAAATAAAATAAAATAAAATAAAAACTTTTCCAAGAGATTAAGATAGATCCCTAATTATAATGACATTACAAAACACCTAAAAATATAAACATGTTCAAAGATGTAATTAGGGTTGATAAACTTACAAAAAAAAAATTCTCCTTCTTGAGTCACCCTGTTCAAAATTAGTCAATGCTGTTGCGTAACTTTTGATGATCCGGCCGCTTTTGTGTGGAAGTGTGAGTTTATAGAGAGAAAAAAAAAAAAAAAAAAAACTCACCGAGATTTCATGTTTTCCGACCTTGTTTCCGATAAGCAGCAATGGAACCACCACCATCGATAAAGTAACTCATAACTTGTAAAACACTTATGCAATTAATTAACCCAAAAAACAGTCTTTTAAAATGCAGTAAGGTTACAATTAAACTCCATAGAACACCAAGACCCATAAATTTTATCTGTAATCTGCTATAAAAATAAGAAGATAAGCACTTGAATATCAATCACAAATACCCTGTAAACATCACATAATTAATACAATTGGTTCCAAAACTGATTATAAATCGAAACTCTGTAAAAATGCAGGAGTTATGTCAACAATCGGAGCAGGATTGTTTAAGCATATCCAAACACTATTTCCCAAAGTACCTTATTTTCAAATAGCTTATAACTACTTATCTTTAAAAAGAAGCATAATCGAAAAAAATAAACAATTCCAAACCACCACCCCCTCTTATTAATATTAATCCATTATCGAATTCACACAAAGTAAATATAAATCAATAAAGTCATGCATATCTTGTGTTCAAAATTTGTACAAATTTATAAGATTTCATATCCGATATCAATACATTTCAATTGGAATAAACTAATTCTATAATCCCTAATTTCAAACCCTAATTTGAATCAATAAGTGTACAATTAGGTGTAATTGTTGTACTGATCTTGTCGCCATGATGAATTGATTGATGATAATCTCGAACTTCATTCATAATAATGGGTTACAAAAATCTCGAACTTCATCGGCGGTTTTGTAACGTAAATGGGAGATGAGGTTGATGTTGGCGAGTGGCGGTTTCTTGTGGGTGAAAGAGTTAATGTTTGGACCTTGCTTTTGTTTGGCTGATTTCTTGAAACTATGGAGGTCTGGGAAGATCTGGAAGGATCTGTGAGGAGGATATTTTTTCCCCTTATAAACAACTAAACAATGATATGCAGGAGGATTAGGAAGTCATTACACGAAAGGGAGGTGTGAATAGGAAAACTGCCAACACACTTCAACCAATGGAAGCATGCCATTTAGTCCACCAAGGTACTGTTTTAATGTACTGTACAGCTTTAATTAGAAAGACAGCCAATCACATGCCGTATTAAAAGAAAACGGACCCTTAAAAATTCCGCTTTGCCCTGTTCAACAACTCCTAATAGTATATATATATATATATATATATATATATATATATATATATATATATATATATATATATATATATATATATATATATATATATATATATATATATATGAGGAATTTTCAAATGCTTACTTTTATTTTGATGCTTACGGACAAATCCCACCATCTATTTAGTTTGATTTAATGGTGGAGATTAACCTAATATTTAATATGTCTAAACCTAAGTCCATGTTTTTTCTTGTCTTTTGTTTTTTCTTTCTTTCTTCTTTTGTTTTTTTTTTTTTTTTCCTTTTTTTAATTATTCACGTCTTTTGTTATAATCGGTTTTTTTTTTAATAAACGTTTTTTGTTAATATTCACGTTTAATTTTTCAAAATTCTCATTTTTTAATATTCACGTTTTCTTTTGTTTGTTTGTTTTTTTTAATTCACGTTATTTACGTTTTTTAATTCGCTTTTTCTCTTCCTTTCATACGTTTCGTCCGTTTCAATCGTTTTCATCTATTTTTCGTCCGCTTTCATACGTTTCCTTTGATTTCATACGTTTTGTCCGTTTTCATACATTTTGTCCGTTTTCATCGTTTCACTGTTTTCTTCGTTTTCTTCCATTGTTCATACGTTTCGTCCGTTTTCATCGTGTTTTACGTTTTCATACATATTCGTCCGTTTTCATCCGTTATTAAATGTTTTGGCCGTTTTAAGCGTTTTCATATGTTTCGAATATCACAAGTGATATTACGAATAGTACAAGTGATATTCGAATAGCACAAGTGATATTCTTAATATCACAAATGATCTTGTGAATATCGCAGTGATGTTATGTGATATTCGAATATCACAAGTGATATTCGTGATATTCGAATATCACTTGAATATCACTTGTGATATTCAGATGCCATGTGATTTTTGAATATAACAAGTGATTTTCAACTAATGTTTTGTAACATGAAAATCATACGTAATATTCAAAATATCACACGATGATATCAAGAAAATCACAAGTGATATTGATAATATCACAAAGTATACTATCGCAAAGTGATATTCGAATATCGCAAAATGATATTCGAATATCACGCAGTGATATTCGAATATCACGCGTGATATTCAAAATATCACGCAGTGATATTCACAAAATCACAAGTGCGTGATATTACGAATATCACAACGTGATATTCGGAAAATCACAAAGTGATATTAACAAAATATCACTTGTGTTTTTAGAATATCACAAAGTGATATTCGAGATAATCATAAGTGATATTCGAATATCACGAAATCACTGTGATAGTCGAAACGTATGAAAATGAGCGAAAACTTAAGAAAATGGACGAAACGTAAGAATACGGACGAATCGTATGAAAACAGTGAAACGTATGAAAGAGTAAAACACGATGAAAACGTATGAAAGATGGACGAAAATGAAAGAAAATGATGAAAGCGGGCGAAACGTAAGAAAACGGACGAAAACGTATAAGAACGTGTGAAAACAGATGAAAACGTATGAAATCGAAGAAAAAACACGAATAAAAAAGCGAAAAAAAGCGCGAATTAAAAAAAAAAAAAAAAAAAAAAAAAAAAACGTTAATTAAGAAAAACGTGAATAAGAAAAAAAAAAAAAAAAAATGTAACACCCCAACCCGACAAGGGTAAAGATATCACAAATACGGTTTCATATCAGAACCTTAAGTACTATACAATAGCGGAAGCCTTTACAAAATTTACAAAAGAAAATATAAATAACTTAATAATCAAAATAAATCTAAGATCCCTATTTCCAAATCTTGCTCTCAGCTCTACTCTCAACCCAGATCAGCTATCCCATAAGCTCATCTTGAATGCTTAACACCTGCCGCAGGAAAAGAAAATGCGGCTGAGCTTACGAAGCCCAGTGAAAATAGAGTGCATATAAGCCAAACGAAAAGTCTAAAGGCTAACGGAAACAATTTCTAGAAAGTAAACATGGCATTCATATAAGTCAATTACTCTACATTTAACACACTTAATCCAATATTGTAGCAGCGGAATTAGCAGTCAAATCATGGCAGTCACACATGCAAGTAGAAAACATAGTAGGAAAGCTATAACTAAATAAGCAAAAGACATAGCATAGCAATTAGCAAGTTATCAAGTCAGATATCATAAGTTAAACCATTTCTCAGATCAAACTTTAGTGTAGACAGAATTTAAACATGGCAGATCAAACATAAGCGACATCGAACACCAACGGATAATCAAAGTTCACGAATTATCGAACAATTATACATAATGAACTTACGTAACAATCAATTATACCCAAAGATAATCATCATACATATCAACAAGGTCACATAATGGTAAACTAACATATAATCGATGACAACATGCGAATCACATTTAAGCATATTAATCATATCCTAGCATGGCAAACAAGAGTCACATAAACATGTCAAAGCATAAACACATTCAATAAACATATAATAATTCAAGATGTAAATGGGAACATTGACAAATACGTAATCATAAATGAATATCTAACACGAAATAACAGATATAGATTTAGTTATCTACCACGAGCCCGAACATATCATATCGAAGTAACTTTCTTATTCGGAGGGTGACCTCGGAATACCTTATATAATATGAGGAGACCTCAATAACAAATGGAGTAGCTAGCTCCCGAATTTGTGAAGACGCATATTGCACACGACATCATTCACCGGACAAATCATATCGATAACGATCGGATCTAGGATGCATCCATACGCCCAATGCATGAGATGGTGGCCAAACTATCAATAAATGAGATAACGAAAGGGACGTGACGAACATCACTCTATCGCCCTAGAGTCATGTCGAGGTGCATCAACGACACGGACATGGAACCCCATGACTAGTGAAATAATGGCTCGGTGTCAAACTAACTTAGGTCAAACAGATTGTCATAAATGACACGATCATAATTCATCATAAAGGTCAAACAGATTTACAAATCGAGTTTTCATATCATAAGTTCAAATCGGATGTCTCATGGTTCAATAAACGAGATTTCGGATAAGCAACGGATCAAACAAATCGAAAGGGTTCATATCAAATGTTCGAAATCAAAGGTTCATATCACGTCACATATCACACGTTCATAATCGAGGTTCATAATCATATGTTCATAATCGAAGTTCATAATCGAAATTCATACTCAACCATAGCAAGGTTCAACAAATGAAGTTCGAGACAAGCGATTCACATAAGCGAAGGGAATCATAGCAATGGCATAGGGAATCCTAATAAGCATAAGGAAATGACAAGAAAAGGAGATCATGAGAAACCTTTACTAAAAGGTCGAATATCTCGTACTTAACGCAAATGAGGAAAAGCAAATGAATGAACGAACACGAAGATACGACGCCACGTCTTCTTCAATGAATCTACACGGATTATGATTCGTATAATACTTATTAGCTTCTTTTATAAGCTTCTTATGCCTTTGTAAGTGTGTTACTTATTGATATCATGTTTTATCTTTCATTTTCTTAAACTCATATTTGGACCAGACTTTAACGATTTTTATAAAATACTTACTTAGCTCAAATGAAATCAAGTAAAATCCAGGGGTTCCCATAAGAGTTAAAGACTCTCCAAAATTGAGGGTTCTATTTCCAAGTAAAATGGCCTATGGAAAATCATAAGTCCGGACACCCTGAAAGTGATCGTAAAATACACCTTAAAAGTTTACGCTTATTAGACCTGTTTAGACACCTTAGAAAAATTCCCAAACTCCCAAAATTCATTTATAACCTAAATGTCACTTATGTAAAAGGAGAGCTCCCAATTCCTTATGGTTTGAAAATGAAAAATCAAACAATACAACTAAATTTCAGACCCGTTTTCTCAGCTTTGACACTTGATCTTGTAAAATTCAAAAATATGACTTAGACAACTCCAAATTCGACCAAACCACTTGGAAAACTTAACTAAGACATAAAATAAACTTTTCCAACAAAAACCCAGATTATTACACTTATAAAATTTGATCTATGACACTCACAAATTCGACATATGATGCTGTCCAGTTTTAGGGTCCATTAAAACCATTATAAGCACATGTTTTACCTATCCAAACGCACCCATAACCCATGTAAGCTACACAACCTGATTTAATATCGTCATAGTAAGTTTATCATTCCATATTTTCTGTCTTACAAAATTATATACACCCTTTAAACAACCCATGCGACACATTAATTAACCAAACGAAATCCTAGTTTTTATGTTATCCGACTCAATTAATACCAATCATGTACATTCGTTTTAAGGCATGAAAGTCGACATAAATAAGATAGAAACATGTCATTGAGAGGGTCAAAAAATCATATTCGAGGACATAATATGGGTTACACCTTATTCGACACATATATAGATTATTCCATGATTTTATGTAGCTTTATAACTAGATTTTACATAGCCTTGTTTTGTGATTTTATGGGACATGTTATATTGAGTAACAAAACATGCGCATGAGGGCCATAAACACGGCCAGAACTCAGAAATCACACGAGACAAAAGATGATTACGAAGATACCTTAGTAGCGTGAGACGAAGAGAAGATAACATGATCAAAAACAAGTAATACACGACCCTATGATGCCCTAGAAGGCCACGACCAGCAACAACCTTGACTAATAAGAACCCACGACATCTCCATGACCAAGAGCAAACCAAGACAGCCCCCCACCTTCAGGCTAGAACCACGACCAGCCACCCCTTTGACGCCTCACAAAGCCCCTTTGTTGCCTCTTGTTGTCGACAGAAAGGTGAAAGAGAAGACAAGCCGTTATTTTTTTTTATCTAGGGTTTAGAAGTGTTTTAATGAAGCGTATGGTAAAAAAAAAAGAAGGGGACTGATTCAAGAGGGTCGGTTTTGACGAGCAAAGGATGGGCCAAGCCCAAATTCCAAGTTACAAATTAGATGGGCTCTTGTTTTAGGTGTTGGGTGCTTGCAAACTTCCGACCCATGCACATTAAAGAAAACGTATAAGGTTTATGGCGTAAGGTGAAAGTCGATCTCGTATATTAGTTTTGGTCATCATTTACAAGATAGGTTAAGTTTCATTTAATGAGCTTGGTGCATTTTACGTATTTTATAAATTCTAAATTCGAGGGGTAAATTAGTCTTTCACGTTTACGATTTTTAGGGTTTTACAAAAAATGAATAAAAAAGAAAGACAAAAAGACAAGAAAAAAAACATGGACTTAGGTTTATCTACTAAATCTTAGGTTAATCCCACCATTAGATCAAACTAGATGGATGGTGGGATTTGTCCTAGTAAGCATGAATTTTGGGTAAGCAAAATAAAGTGTCTCATATATATATATATATATATATATATATATAATATATTAATGAACAAATTTTTCTAAGAACTCTTTTTCGGACAAACGAGCTCGATATGAATCTAAAACTTCGTTTTAAAATTTTATCTCTTAACAACCACTTTTTGGAGTTATACAAAGTCTTTGGCAAAGTTGAGGTTGTTTGCATGGATGCTATGCTGGAATTTAATAACATGTATCGAAATTTGGATTCAAAACACTAAATTTCGGTTTGGTATCGAAATTTGGAACCAAAACTTCAAATTTCGGTATGCCAATTTCGGTACGGAAGTGGACAGATTTTGTCGGTTTTTGAAAAATCATATCTTTTTAACCGTAAGTCGTCACGGGTCGTGCCACCCATCATTTCGAAGGTAATTGAGTCTAGTTTCATTTAAAAATAGTATCAAGGTCCAGATATTTATAGATTTTTGTCAGCATATAAAAGAATGACAGTGGGTCAGTTTTCGGGTGTACTTTTTGCGAAAAACTTTCACGTTTTTAGTTGAGACGTTCAAGAGGTGTTAACAACTATCATATATAAAACACAATAAACATCAAAGATACATGCGGAAGCGTATAGGAACGTATAATGAATAATTAATTAACATAAACATAAAATATGCGTACCTTTTGATTCTAGCCCAACAAGAATCAATTCTCAAACTAGCAATTGAGATGAACCCTAATTAGGGTTTATAGGATTATAGGAATTGCTCCTTACCGTTTTTGAAATTCAATCCAAGATACTTACAATGGTGTACGTGTAAGTACCACGTTCTTATACACACGTACTATAACAAATTAAAGTAATGCTAGTTTTAAGAACACAAAACGTTTGCTTAAAGAAAAATCAAAGTGATCGACCCCTAGGGATTAGGATCCGATCGTTTGGGACTAAAAACACACACAAAAGTTTAGATTTTAGGTTTATGTGTACAAGAGATAATTTACAAAGACCCTAAGCCTTATATATATACCCAAAGAAACTTAGTGTCCAAGTTAGGGTTGAATTGGGTTTAGGAACACCCCCCCCCCCAACCGATCGGTTATGGAATCCCATGGGGTTTCTAGAACCTACTTGACATTTAATTTTATATTTAGTCCTTTCCTTTAATATTTAACGACCGTTAGTCCATTAAGTTTAATTACTTAACGTTCGTTTATACGTTTCGTGTAAATTGTCACAATTCTCAATTTTCGGTCATTTCTCAAACTCAATATTCATCATATTAGTTCATGCATGGTTTTGCATTTCACATTAAACGTATAATTTCTTATTAAATAAACACTATCGCATAATTAATTATTTTGAATAATTGATCCAATACTTCCAAAAATTATCCCGATATATTTTTATATTCATATTAAGATTATAAAAATATTATAATTAGTTTACCCAGTGTTTTAAATTTATTTTGTATATAAATTGTTATATTTATATGATTACGACGGTTTTCTTAAATATTACACGATAATTATTATTTCACTCAAATTTTGCAAGAAATGTATTTTTATAATTTTTATGACTTCAATATATTTTATCTTGTTCCGTTAAAACTTATTTTTAGTTAACGCTACAATTAATACCTACTTATACCTACAAGTTACACACAATACCTATCAAATAATACATTTACTTAACAAATAATACACTAAATCATCAAACTCATCCAACCTCCCCCATTTCTACCCATAACCGGCCACCTAGACCCCCCCCTGTCATCACACTTTGATAAATATCTTCACAAAAACTTTACACCTATCTACAACTTTACTAGATATTTGTTCAATTAAAACACACTAACACATACACTTAGGTGTAAATCACAAAAAATTTCTCTTCCTCTCCTCTAGCAAAACCGGCCAACCATAGGGATCAAGAGAGGTTTATCCAAAAAATTTCAAGACAAGTTTTATACACTCTAGTATCACTTTTGTTTAAGGTTTTGCAATATAAACCTTGGGTGATTAGGAAAAATCCTTTGTTCTCATAAACCTCATCAAATTACTTGTAAGCTTTTCATATTCATGATCATATTTCATATTCATTTTCATATTCATTTCATCATATTTGAGAAAACATGCAAGTCATATGATGTTTGTACCACTTTTCATTGATTTTAAGAGTTATATATATATATATATATATATATATATATATATATATATATATATATATATATATATATATATATATATATATATATATGTCTTCCTATAATTATTCCTTGTAATATATCACTCTTGGTAATGCCTAGAAACCATGACACCCTAAGAAGGTGTATGGTAGGATTAGAATAACTTCGGAGTTGTTTTGAATTGGTTAGAATAGGTTTGGCGCGAGAAAAACTCATTTCGACAAGTTTTATAAAGGGTCTGTCCATATTTTGAAATTCTGGAAATTTCGACAGTAAGTAAAATTTTTTGGATTAGATATTTAGAAAATATACTTTAAAACGAAAACGTGGCCACTTGAACGGATTAAAACGGAGCTATAACGAAGAAGTTATGAATTTTTCAAGTTGACGACAAAAACTAATTATCTTCAGAAAATTCAGCATGTTATATCAACTTTTTACGAGTCAAAAATGAATCTTAAGCGTTATTAAATGTGTCAACTTATCAAAAATATATTAGTATATATTATCACGATTCCGGGGATATAAAGAAAGTAGAAAACAAGCTTATAACGACCAAGATATAGACGTTTGAAACCCGACGAAACTCTATTTATTTTGACTTCTAATAGCAAAATAAACCTAAGTCTAAAAAGCTTTTGTAATATGTCATGTTGAGAGCCATTTTCTCATTGATCGAGACCCGTATGGTCAAAAGTTAAATGATACGACTTCTAGACATTGTTGCAAGGTTTTCAAAAACGCCGAGTTTCATCACTAACTCTTAACGTACAATATTTCACGACTAGTTTTACGAGGCCATTTTGGGGCATATTTTCAAAGTATGAAAAGTGTACAAGTGGTATGGATATCATATGAGTTTGCATGCACGGCATTGTTTCATGACTTATATTAGAGCATATCATTTATTCTAGGTCGCGGATAGTTTCCGAGCCTCATTTTCGTGCACTTCATTTTGTTAGCATATCAATCATACCAGGTGAGTTCATACCCCGCTTTTACTCGTTTAAATTCTTATAAACTATTTGGGACGAGATACATGCTTATTTATCAAAACATTTAAACTCTTTTGCCAAACAACATTACTTATACTTTAGACTTGGTGCGTGAAGTGACTAGACTTAAACAAACATCCCAATATTTATATGTTGGAAGGCCATTTATTTGGATACAGCCTAACGTGAGTCGTTGGAGGAACATCCCAATATTTATATGTTGGAAGGCCATTTTTATGGATACATCCCAACGTGAGTCGTTGGAGGAACATCCCAACACGAGTTGTTGGAAGACCCTTGTGGTGACATTTATAATTTAACTACCTTGATGCGCATAATCATGATTGTCATTCTATTTTGGGCAATGGGTTGTGAACACACAGGTTGCAAGTTTTGTATGGGCGGAACTTGGAACTGGGTGGATTTACAATGCATTTGCTGTGTGAACATTTCTCAAAGTATTTCAGATCATTTTATTACAAACTTATGAACTCACCAACCTTTGTGTTGACACTTTTTAGCATGTTTATCTCAGGTCGTAAGGTGATAGCATTTCATGGAGCTTTTGGGTCACATGGCATACATTGGAGTCTTGTGCTTTTAACAATTACCATTCGACATGTTTTGTAAACCTTTATGTATTATCAAACTTTGGAATTTCTTGTTTTGTAAACTTTAACTTACTTAATCGAATGGTAGACTTTTCAAAACGTCTCATTAAAGAGGTCGTTTTCTGTATCCATACTTTGTGCTATGACGTCATACCCCAATGACACTATCGTTCCGCTGCGATATTTTGGGGGTGTGACAAATTGGTATCAGAGCCTTGGTTATAGAGAACTAGGTTGCATTTTAGTCCCTAGACTATAACCGCTTTCACATCGATCCTTTCTTTTCCTATTGCCTTACACACTTTTCGTGCGCATATGTTTTCTGAAAAATTTCGTTTAGACCCACCTCATTGGATAACATGGTTTCCTTGTACCAATAGGGAGTCCCAAAATCTAGTCGAGTCATTAGAGATATGGAGCTCGATGTAAACACTTATCTAACTTGATCTCGTGATGCTTCTTGTTTGATGAGACATGAGATTGAGCTAAATAAGTGTTACTATATAGTCAGATAGATTTGATGATTTTGCCCGAGGATGGGAGTTCTCTTGAGGATACTTTGGGAACTATTAGCGACCAAACTTCATCATGACTTTAGCACCTAAAGGAATTTCCTATACACCAAGTGCGACTCTCCATAGATACCTACCCTAAATTTCTCCTCCACCGTTTAGAATCGGATGATAGACTAGCTACCTATTTAAGTAACATCAAACGCCGAGACATGTATGCTTGGTGGTATGTACAAGTGTGAAATGAGGCAATTATAATTATGGTGGCCAACATAATTATAAATGCGTCACAACCCACGTGGACATATGCGACCACGCATACGTAGATCGATGTGGACACCTATAGGAACCAATTTGTGGCATGGTATTATGTTTGAGGACGTTAAGTATAGACATTGGGAATTCAACGGTTCTTTCCTTGCGAGAGATCATGGCACCAAAGAGGTAACACGCAGACCGGCCGAGGTGGTGCGGCGCAAATGGGTGGAAGGACGGTGGCGTGGAGGTAGAGAAGGCGGTAGCCACATGGGTAACAATGACAACAACGCTGGCGGAAACCCTGATTTTGCCGCCATCATCGCTCAACAACTTCAAATCTTGCTTCCCACTATTGTCACATGTCACACCCTCGCCGGAGGCGGAAACACGAGGTGTAATGGAAGGGAACATAAGCACAAGGTAATAGAACATACCAACGTTAAGATTTAAAAGAAAGAGTACACCATTACAACACCAGTTTAGCCGACATCGGCAAATATATTACAAAGTTTAGTTCCCAAAATATTGCGTTCTATTACATAACGATTTGTATTGACAAGTGAAAACTTCATTATGCAAGACCTGGTAGAAAAAGCTTACTAACGATCACCTGAAATGCATGAGAGAAAAACGGGTCAACTATGAAAATAGTTGGTGAGTAAACATGTTTAGCAAAATAAGAAAACTCGTAAGATATATTCAAAGCTTTCGGTCAACGAAAATAGTCCACAAAGCAAAGGCATTTTAAATCCACTCGCCCAAGTTCCGCCCATACAAAACTTGCAACCTGTATTCACAACCCATTGCACAAAATATAGCGTATGAAGTAGTCAAGTATAAGCGGTCATAATAGTTCACAATATAGAACCGCGAATATAATAATTCGGGATGCTCTTGATGAAACCAAATTAAGTGGGTGCCACTACCCAAAGTTATGTTGGGTGCCTCTTCCCAAAGATATAATGGGTGCCTCTTCCCAAAGATATACTGGGTGCCTCTTCCCAAAGATATACTGGGTGCCTCTTCCCAAAGATATAATCCGAACATAGGAGACTTTATAGTGATGCTCCGAGCATAGGAGACTTTATAGTGATGCTCCGAACATAGGAGACTTTAGGTCAAGTCATAACATGTACGGTTCAATAAATTCAAGTAAGGCATTATTTCATAATTAAGTTCAAGGATTTGTTTCAAGTTCACACGTTCTAGTCAAACTAGTTAATAAAAGTAGTAAACAATTTAGCTCAAGAACGGTTCATGCATTTCGCCCCAAAATATAGTAAAACGGTAAAAAGGGGATGTGATTACTCACTTGATGAATAGATGCGATGACAAAAGTGGTTACACCGAAATGTAGCGTGAATCTCGAAACTGACCTATTATGAATGATATGATATGCAATAAGTCATGATGTAATGTTATGCACGCAATTCGGATGATATTTATACCACTTATGAATTTTAAAAATAACACTCTTCGTCGAAAAATACTCCTTTTGACGTCTTGACCATTCTTAAATTACTTTACAAATATTTACGTCAAAATGTCATCCTACAATAGTTTCTTAATGGTTTATTGTGAAATTATAACTTTTCGTCGTAAAATAATGTCGTTGGAAATTTCATGAAAGTGACTAAAATGGCCTCGAAAAGCTAGTCGTAAAATGGTGTACGTCGAACGTTAGGAAACGAACTAAACGGTTTTGGAAAGCTTGTATCAAAATCTCAAAGTTTTGGCATTTAAGTTTTTATCCTAGAGGTCTCGTTCATTAAGAAAAACATAGGTTAAGTAGGGTGATTTTGTCCAAAATGTTGTTTAAAAGTGAGTTTCGGCAAAGTTTAAGCAACCGTAAATAATTCATTACAACTCCGCTATACAAACGGTTGGTCGTTTTGGAAAATATGCTTGGTGATCTCGATTTTATTAGAAGACATCTCGTTACAAAAATTTCTACGTCAACGTTAAAAATAGCCTTCAATATGGTCGTTTTGTTTACCGTAACACTTGTCAACTAAAAATAATATAGTTTTTCTTACTAATAAAGTTACGGCAATTTTGTAAAACGTGTATATTTTAGTCGTTACAAATCCGTTTTCACGTATTATCGTCCTTAGCTTCGTATCAAAGTATACTAATATATTTTGATAAGTCGAAATAATTTATAAAGCTTAAGACTCGTTTTTGACTCGTACAAAACAAAAATAGTGTGCTGAAATTTCGGAAATATATATTTAGTCGTCAAACTTGAAAAATTCATAACTTCTTCGTTATAGCTCCGTTTTAATCCGTTCAAGCGCCACGGATTCGTTTTAAAGTATATTTTCTAATTATCTAGGCCAATGTCTATCGTCGGATTTTCCGAAATACAAAATAAGATCGACCACTTTTAGACTTGTCGAAAAGAGTTTTTCTCGTACTAAACCTATTCCAATCCCTTCAAAACAACTCCAAAGCTATTCTAATCCTACCATACACCTTCTTAGGGTGTCATGGGTTCCTAAACATCATCAAGACCAATATATAACAAGGGATAAATTATAGGATGACTTTTATATATAAAACTCTAAAAACAATGTAAAAATGGTATAAATAACCATAAGTCTTGCATGCTTGCTAAAAAGATGATGAAATACATATGAAATGATAATGAAAGATGTAAAATGAATGTGATATGCTTACTAGTTACTTGATGAGGTGATTAGAACAAGGATTAAACCTAAACACCCTAGGTTTTTATTTCAAAACCTTGATTAAGAGTGTAACTAGATTGTTAAAAACTTGATTTGAAGATTTTTGATAAACTCCTTCTACCCTTTGTTGCTTGGCCGGTTTGGAGACAAAGAAAAAGGAAGAGAAAATCTTGAATTGAAAGCTTTGAATTATGATAGTGTGTAAGGTTTGGAGTGTGTAAGTAAATGAATGAAAAAAATCTAACAACTCTTTGATTCATCCCCCCCCTTGGCCGGATTTTTGGGGAGAGTGTTTCCCAAAATATATTTTTTTTTTTTTTTTTTTAATGTATATTATTGTGTATAAAAGTGTAAGTAAAAGAAAGTAAGTTAAGGTAATAATAACTTGTAAGATTGTATATACATTAGTGTATTTAAGGTAGTTTTAGGTAAAAGTAATTTTTAATAGATCAAAGTAAAGTATATTGAGATCTTAAAAATTGTAAAAATACATTTCTTGCAAAATTTGAGTGATATAATAATTATCGTGTAGTTTTTAAGAAAAGCGTCATAATAATATAAATTTAACGATTTATACACAAAATAAATTTAAAACACTAGGTAAACTCAAAATATTATTTTTATAAACTAAATGTAAGTATAAAAATATGTCGGGATCATTTTTGGAAGTATCGGATCAAATGTTCAAAATAATTAATTACGCGATAGCGTTTATTTAATATGAAATTATGCGTTTAACGTGAAATGAAAATTCATGCATGAACTAATATGATAAATATTGAGTTTAAGAAATGACCGGAATTTGAGAATTGTGACATCACACAAGTTGGAAACCATATGAATAACTCGGGAAACCGTGGGAACGGGAATGGCGACACCAACAATGTAGTTGGCAGTAACAACAACAACAACACCACCACCACCAACAACAACAACAGAATTGGATGCACATATAAGGAATTTTCGGCATGCAAACCAGTGGAGTTTGATGGTATAGGAGGTGCTTTGGCGTATACTCGATGGGTAGAGAAGGCAGTCGGTGATCGACATCGACAATTGTGCCACACATCGAGGGTAAAGTATGTTGCTTGCTTGCTATCGTGAAATGCATTGACATGGTGGAACACACACTCACAAAGCTAGGGGCAGAGAAGCAGCTACAGGTATGACATGGGACGAATTTAAGGCGTTATTGAAAGAGGAGTATTGCCCGGATAATGAAATGCAAAAACTGGAAGACGAACTTTATCACCAGTCCATGATAGGAGCTGGTCACGCAGCCTACACAGACCGATTCCATGAATTAGCCAGACTAGTTCCTCATCTGGTCACCCCTGAATCTAAGAGAATCGATAGGTACATATATGGTCTTGTCCCCGAAATCCGTGGAACTGTGAAAACTACTGAGCTGTCTACAATACAAAGTGCAATATTGAGAGCAGGAACCCTAACAAATGAGATGGTCGAAATGGGACTTTGAAGAGCGATGACAAGAGGAAAGAATCGAGTGGATCGAGTAGGCGGATGGATGTGGTAGCGAGACAACAAGAGAGCAAGAGTTTTTGTGGCAACGGTCTCGAACAAAGAGAATATGCGGTACACATCCCAAATGTGCTAAATGTGCTTATCATCACCAAGTCCAAGCCACGCCGCTTATGTACAATTTGCAATCAATCGAGCCATTTTTCAAACCAGTGTAGAGGCGTGCAAGACCGATAACAACGGTTAACACGGGCAACATGAGGAATAACCAAAGGACTTGCTTAGAGTGCAACACCGAATCACTACCGGAATAATTGTCCTCGGTTGAATAAGCCACCGATGCAAGCTCATCTAGTCGTGGCAATTGAAGGAAATAACCCAAACCACAGACTCAATATCACCCACCCCGAGCCCGAGCATTCTATGTAGGAACCGAGGCAGCCCGCAATGCGTAACTGGTACGTTTTCCCTAGACCATTAAGTGATCCACTTTATTATTCAGATTCAGTGAGCCTCATTAGATAAGAAACCTAGACGCGTAAGTTTTGGCATAAGCACTTTGACCATACACCCTGATTTCGCGAAACCTAAGGGTAGACCTTTAAGTATCATCGATTGAATCACGAGGACGTGATTCCTCTGACATGGGAAGAATGTCACAATTCTCAATTTTCGGTCATTTCTCAAACTCAATATTCATCATATTAGTTCATGCATGGTTTTGCATTTCACATTAAACGTATAATTTCTTATTAAATAAACACTATCGCATAATTAATTATTTTGAATAATTGATCCAATACTTCCAAAAATTATCCCGATATATTTTTATATTCATATTAAGATTATAAAAATATTATAATTAGTTTACCCAGTGTTTTAAATTTATTTTGTATATAAATTGTTATATTTATATGATTACGATGGTTTTCTTAAATATTACACGATAATTATTATTTCACTCAAATTTTGTAAGAAATGCATTTTTATAATTTTTATGACTTCAATATATTTTATCTTGTTCCGTTAAAACTTATTTTTAGTTAACGCTACAATTAATACCTACTTATACCTACAAGTTACACACAATACCTATCAAATAATACATTTACTTAACAAATAATACTGTAACACCCCCAAAATCACAAAGTGACAGCGGAAGACTATTTGGGGTATTACTTAGAGGATCATAGTCATAAGTTACAGAAAACTACTCTAAAGAGACGTTTTAAATAAAAAGTTGTTACCATTTCATAAATACTCAGTGTTTTGGAAACACAAAAGGAAATACCACATGTTTCGAAGTTACATAAAAGATAGTTTAAATGTTTACGAAATGATAACTTTAATTGAAAACAACACCACTTCTAGCGTCCCATGACGTCCACTCCACGCCTTCATGATATTCTAATTTGTACCTGAGATGAGCATGCTTAAAAAGGTCAACAAAAATGTTGAGTGATATTCATAGGTTTAAATAATTAGTTGAACACAAGTAAAAGATGATAATTGCTTCGAATACAATCACCATGGAAAACATAGATTATTATTATGCGCTAAGCTCATGACACCAAACTAACTGCATACACCTAATTACTGGTGTAAGTAATAATATTGCCCTCAAAGATGGAATTGCCAATTCCATAGTTAACCAAATATAGTGCGCCCGGTTATTTCCGATAACCGAGTCGGGTCGTTAATTCCCATAGTACTATCCACAATATTCGCGTTCACTGCAAGTGATTAATGGTTCATGATATAAGGGACTTATGGCGGCAACTTAGGCTATAATAATAATGATCGAGCAAGCATCTGATTTAAGAAAGACTTGTGTTCTAGTTTATAGCATGCATCTCCCTCGCGGGGTTTGAAAGAAATAAGTAAAGGCGAGGCTATGAACTCACCTTAGCCAAGTAGTATCCGAGTAGTAAAGAAGTCAAGTAAATGATGCACCGAGTACCGTCACGCGACCTATAATTTGTATACCAATACTTTAATTAATACCTTGGTATTTTGACTCGATAATATTTATATACACCAAAAGTTTAAGTTATTTAGTGTATCGTTTATTATTGAACATGTTTAACTTTGGCTCATGGAAGTACTTAGAGACACACAAAAGTATTAAAACGAGTGAGTCGTGGGTTTGTCATATCCTGGAGAGGACTTACGGAAAATAGCATAAATAAATAGTAATGTATTTAGGTTATAATGACGTCGTTTAAAATATATATATATATAGGAAAGTAATAGTTTTATTATATCGGTAAAATAAAATGAATTTCTGTTTTATATGTTATAAATGTCCTTTAAAAAAAATGGGTATGACGCATTTATATGTCCAAAATATAATTGGCGACTAGGTGTAGAATAAATCTCGTTTAGTATGAAATATTGGAATAATTTAACATTAAGAGTTACTTGTATGTCATTATTTGTTTATGTCATATATTTTTAAAATGAGACATTGTGAGAATAATATTGGAAGTAACAACGTCAAAACGAGTAGGTGAGCGTGTGGTGAACAAGGCGTGAAAAGACAAGTAATCGTAGCATATTTAGGATGACGATTTTTGTTATACTCAATGTTATGAAATTTATTTGTTGGTTCTTAACTTTGTAAACTCTTGTACACAAAGAAAAGTGAGCTCGAAACATAACTGTTTTGTGAATTTAAGGATGTATGTTAAATGGTTTCATTCCAATAGGTACTTGACATGGATTTTAGGCCCAAGGATGAAATCAACTATGTTGTAGCTTCGTGGCCCAGGTTCCAGCAAGAACCAAACGCACCCATTGTGGGAAATAAAAAGAGAATAACATGTCTTAAGAAAGTTTGACATAGAAGCTATATACTCGGATCAAAACAGGTAGGAGAAGGAGGAAAAATGCCCTTCGAGTGGCTGCGTTACAGCAGCTAGACACTCCTTTTGGGTGGCTGAGTTTCAGCGGGTACACGCCCCTTTGGGTGGCCGCGCATAGGTGACATGAATGCCCTTTTGTTGGGCAGAAAATAAGCTGAAACGAACACCCCTTTTTGTGTCGTTGCTGAACCAGGAGAACAAACCAAGCGCACCCTAATTGGTGCTGAAAATCAGTAGCAACGCACCCCATTTGCTGTACCAAACGCACCCTAATTGGTGGTCGTGTTGCGTGACTAAACACCCTTTTGGGTGGTGCGTGGCAAGCAAACACCCTTTGGGTGGTGAAAATAAGCGACGAACACCCAAGGGGCTGAATTTGCGACAAACAAACACACCTATCTGAGTGGAAATCATATTCAAAACACTCCACGAAAAGCTTTAGTATAAGCCAAAGAAATAACGGAATTTGGGCGAAAGTTTAACTTGAAAGAGTACTTTGGTGCCCTTGTGGTTGACGAAAGAAAAACGAGGTACACCTTATACGGGTTTAGCTTTGACACCATGTTTATGTTCTAAATATGCACTTAGTGACATCTTTAAGTAAAGGTTCAAAAGTCACAACTGGTGATACCCGTTGTGGGTTTACTAAAGAAGCGAAATATGGAACTTGATACATGAGACTAACATCGCAACAGAAAAGAAAGCATAACCACAAAGCCTACACGTGGTCACACAAAGGTTTGGCTCCGAGGCCTATTAGACGAGCCAAGATTTAGCCAGACATTTCAATACATTTCAGATTTCAACCTTTATTATCGCTACCATTCATTTACCCATTTTAACCGTTTCAAGTAGTGTTGTTACTACTTTATCGTTTCGACTATATACCCAATCAAAATAGAACTTTATTAAAACATTTTAACAACTCGAAACAAGGATAACACTTACGACTCCTTTTAATGTCGATTACATGTTTAAGTGTTTTAAGACTTTTGATCTTCGTACCCCTCGTGTGACTGACCCAAACAACATATAGCAAGTTTACTACCATGTATATATTTGATCTTTTTAAACTGATTCTTATAACTTCTATCACCCAGCAAAACTTTATACATTTTCTTGGCTACATATCCATCCAAGCAGATTCTTATAGAAACATTTTACCAATTCTAAAACAAGAAGTAAATTCATAAACTACTTATGATGTTGATTAACCATAACAAAAGAATTCATTCTCCATAAGATTTATAGTTCGAGTAGGGTTCCAAACTTAATTCAATATCATGTTTTAATCAACAACAACAATACAAGTAACAAGATAAAAAATACAAAAAGAAAGCTAAGCTAAGGAAGAAACCTTATAAATTATGAGTCGAATCGGAAGAGAACAATAAGTAGAAACAATCCCACCAAACCGAATCCACAGGAACCACAAGCGCTTGAAACACTCTTTCTAGTTTTGATTTTGTTGTGAGTTGTGGTATCAGCGTGAACCGTTTGGGGGTATATAAAGGATGAAGATGGGTAGTTTGACTAGTACATCCGAAGTGGGGTTGAGATACTTGTCTCCTTTGAGCAACGGTATCAACTCTTCACGTGGTCTTCCTCATCTTCGTCTTGACCGTGGTCCAAGAAGGACAAAGAGTCCTTGGTTTGTCGATATCTTCATGGGATAAGCCAAAGGTTAGCTATTCTTGGTTTGAAGTTACATAGTGATGTTGGGAAAGATGTTTGGAGGTGTAGCTATTTTGGAGAGGACATGGCGGCGTGTGCGGGGGAGGAGGAGAGGAAAATGGAGGTGATGAAGGCGGGGTTGCATTTACGAGGATGGCGAGAGGGAGCGAGAAATGATATTGAGAAAAGAGGGGGGGGCGTGGGTTAGAGTAGGTTAGGGATAAGATAACTTGGTTTTTATTTTATTTTGTAATTTTAATTATAAGTAAAAGAAAAGGTAGTGTGTATTTAATTTTTGTGTATTGTTTGGTATTAGATGTATTTTGGTACTCCGTTGTTAATTTGTAAATGTATAATTTTAACGGAAAATTATATTACTCATATTTCGGACACGTCATAAATAAACCGACATGATGATGAAACTTTAGATTTTTATTAGTTAAGCTTTTATTTCCTCGCGTTTTCTTTTATTTTATTTTGAGTGCAGCGTGCGGACTCATAAGACAAGAAAATTTTCTTGTGAGGCCGATTTAGAAATCGGTAAAGATCGAGCATGGTTAAATAAGACTACTCGGATATGCATAATTTTTATGCAAGAAAAGATGAAATGTACATGCTAAAATGCTCAATTTAGATCAAATAAATTTTGATAAGCGGTCTAGTTCATAAATATGAAGATTTAAAATAGTGAAATTTTCCGGTGGCTACGGTACCTACCCTTAAGAGGATTCCGTCCGAATTCTAGTTTCTGATGGTTGTCGGAGTTGGATTTGTGAGCAGATGTGGGTACTTAACACGCATGGTGTCTTGGCGCTCCCACGTGTACTCGGTCCTCTCTTGGGTTCCATCTAACCTTGACGATGGGGATGCGACTTTGCTTAAGTCGCTTGACTTCCTATCCATGATTTCAATTGGTTCTTCGACAAAGTTGAGCTTGTCATCGAGCTTAATCTCTTTTAGTGAAACAACAAGAGATTCATCCGACAAGCATTTCTTGATTTGAGGCGTGAAAGGTAGGGTGCACTCTACTAAGTTCTTCCGGGAGATCAAGTTTGTAAGCAACCGGGCCGATTCTTTCGAGAATCTTGAAAGGGCCAATGTATCGAGGATGTAGCTTTCCTCGTTTTCCGAATCGAACCTTCCCCTTCCAAGGTGATACTTTCAACATAACTCGATCACCAACTTGAAATTCCATGGGCTTCCTTCTAACATCGGCGTAACTCTTTTGTCGATCTCTAGCGACTTGAAGTCGTTGGCAATTTGCACAATCTTCTCGGTTGTTTCTTGGACAAGTTCGAGTCCGATGAGTTGGGCATCTCCAACTTCAGCCCAACAAGCGGGTGATCGACACTTTCGACCATAAAGTGCCTCGAATGGGCTGCCTTGATGCTCGCGTGGTAACTATTGTTGTAGGAGAATTCCGCCAAAGGTAAGTGTTTATCCCAACCTTTTCCAAAGTCGATCACGCATGCTCGAAGCATGTCTTCCAAGGTTTGGATAGTCCTTTCGCTTTGGCCATCGGTTTGAGGATGATATCGGGTACTCATATCAAGCAGTACTAAGGCCTTTTGAAGAGATTTCGAGTGTGAAGTAAAGCAGTATCACGATCGAAATGATGGAAATTGGTACTCCATGACGAGATACAATTTCCTTCGGTATAGTTGAGCAAGGGTTTCCATTTCATCATTTTCCTTGATGGGTAGGAAATGGCGGTTTGGTAAGGCGATCAATGATAACCCAAATGGTGTCGTAACCTCTAGCGGTCTTTGGTAGTTTGGTTATGAAGTCCATAGTGATTCTCTCCACTTCAAAGCGGGAGTTCGAGTTGAGTTAACAATCCGGAAGGTTTTGACATTCGGCTTTGACTCGAAACGGTGAGACATTTCCCAACGTCGTTGCAATTTCGACTTTCATGTTTGGCCACCAATAAAGCTTCTTGAGATCTTGGTACATTTTGTCGGATCCGGGTGAATGGAATATTTAGACTTGTGAGACTCATGCATGATGAGTTCCGTATTCCTCCACAAAGTGGTATCCAACTTCTATCGCCAAAACATAAGGTTCCATCCGATCTTTGCACAAAACCGTTCTCGTTTTCCGGCATTCCAAAGATTCTCTCGTTGGGACGGTTTTCGGTTTGAGAGCTTGACTTGAGCTTCAAGGATTTTTGATGGAAGGGTGACTTAATTGTCATTCCCAAGGATCTTACTCGAAGAGGTTTAGGTCGATCCTTTCGACTAAGAGCATCGACTCGACATTTGCTTTTCCGGGTGATAGCGGTTTCACGATCGTAATCACTAAGCAATTCTAGCCATCGGCGTTGTCGCATGTTTAACTCCTTTTGATCGAGAATGTGTTGGAGACTTTTATGGTCGGTAAACACCGTACACTTGGTTCCATATAGGTAATGTCTCCATATCTTGAGGCGAAAACCACGGCTCCCAATTCCAAGTCATGGGTAGTGTAGTTCTTTTCATGAGTTTTGAGTTGTCATGAAGCATAAGCGATCACCTTGTTTCTTTGCATCAATACCGCACCTAACCCTAGGTGTGATGCATCATGATGAACCACAAAATCTTCCACTCCATCGGGTAAGGCTAAGATAGGAGCTTCACAAAGCTTTTGTTTCAAGAGTTGAAAGGCTAACTCTTGTTTCTCTCCCAGTCAAAGTTCTTCTTTTTAGGGTTAGCTCAGATTAGAGGTTTAGCGATTTTGAAAATCCTTGATAAATCTTGATAATAACCCGCAAGACCCAAAATTGGCGTATCTCGGTAGGGGTAGTAGGGGATGACCAATCTTTGTGACTTCGATTTTGAAGGATCAACATGAAGACCATTACTATCTATCACGTGACCAAGGAATTGAACTTTTGAATCCGAAGTCGCACTTGGAAAACTTAGCATCTGATTCTTCTTTCTTGAGCGACTCTAGGATGGCTTTCAAGTGTTCGCATGCTCTTCCTTGTTGCGGGAATAGATGAGAATGTCGTCAATGAACACAATCACAAATTTGTCCAAGTAGGGTTTACACTCGGTTCATCGGGTCCATAAATACCGCGGTGCATTTGTCAAACCAAATGGCATCACTTGGAACTCATAGTGGCGTATCGTGTTCGGAAAGCGATTTTGGAATATCCTCCTCTCTAACTCTCAGTTGATGATAACCAGATCTCAGATCAATCTTTGAGTAGGCGCTTGACCCTTGTAGTTGGTCAAACAGATCATCAATCCTAGGCAATGGATAGCGATTTTTCACCGTTAGTTTGTTCAACTCTCGGTAATCAATACACATACGGAAAGATTCGTCCTTCTTCTTGACAAATAAGACCGGAGCTCCCCAAGGCGAAGAACTCGGTCGAATGAATCCTTTTCGGACGGTTCTTGAAGTTGGTCGAGACAATTCTTGTAGTTCGGAAGGTGCCAATCTATAGGGTGCTCGTGCCACGGTGCCGCTCCGGCACTAGCTCGATTGGAATTCTACTTGCCGACTTGGAGGAAGGCCGGCAAGTCTTGAAAATACTTGGGAAAGTCCCTAGCCACGGGGCGTCTTTTAGTTGCTTCTCGTCCGCTTTCTCCTTCTCCGTTACTTGTGCTAGAAAAATGTGGCATCCTTTTTCTATGTACTTTGCGTTTTAACGCGCGAGATGATGTTCAATCGGGTCTTACTACGATTACCCGAATGATTAGAGTTTCGCCATCGAGAGGAATGTGAGCGACTTTCTCGTCACGAGATGATTCTTGCGATTCTTGGATAGCCAATCCATGCCAATGACGACATCGAAGCTACCAAGTTGGATAGGCATAAGGTCTATATCGAACGGGTGATTTGATAAGGATAGGTTGCAACCTCGAAGGATAGTGTTAGTTCCTACTATTTTTCCATCGGCTAGCTCTACTTCATAAGTGGTATCTAGGGCGGTTGGGGTGACTTTTAACAAAGGTGCAAACTTAGAAGACACAAAGCTTTTGTCGGCTCCAGAATCAAATAACACTTTAGCTAAATGATGGTTGAGTGAAAACGTACCCGTAACGACATCCGGGTTCTCTTGTGCATCTCCATCTCCTAGCACATAAGCTCTTGCTCTAGCAGGGTTGTTGTTGTTATTGTTGTTGTTGTTCCGTACAGCTTTGGGCATCTACTCTTGACATGTCCGACTTCTCCACATCAAAGCAAGTTATTCCCATGGGTTGAAGGTTACTTCGATGGCGAGGGCTTGACAATCCTTGTGGGTATGGCCCACCTTGTTACACTTTCCACACTTAATAGTACAACGTCCCACATGATGCGGGTTGCATCGAGTGCACAAAGGGTGTGGTCGGCATAGCCTCTTCCGATGGCGGGGGTAGCAGCATAAGCCCTCGCAACTTCTTGCCTACGGTTTTGTTGATTGTGGTGGTTGTTTCGGTTTTGGTGGTATGGGTTGGGATTGTTGTTGCGGTGTTGATTGTGATTGTTGCGGCCTTGGTTGTTGTTATTCTGGTTATTGTTGTGATGGAAAGAGTTGTTGTGATGGAAGTTGTTTGAAGTGTTGCCTCGGCGGTCATCAAATTTCCTTTTGTTGTCATTGTTGCCTTGCGGATCCATGTTTCAAGACTTGATCCATGAGTTGGTAGGAAATTGTGATCACTTCCTCCACGGTCTTGGGCTTTGATGCGATAACATTGCCCTCAATGTTTGGGGTAATCCCCAATGAGATTTTCCGACAACTTAACCTCATCGAAACCATGGATGGGCATAGAGCTTTCAATTCTTGGAAGCGCTTGAAGTAGGTTTTGAGATCATTGCCCTTAGTAGTCGGATGGTAGAACTCATCTTCCGGTTTCTTGATCTCGGTCCTTGGACGGTGTTGCTTCATCATCAATTGCTTTAGTTCGGTCAAGTGGTTTTGTAGGCTTCTTCCATGCCAATAGGTTGGGCATGAGCCTTCCACCAAGACAATGCATCTTCCGGTGAGTACCGGTAGCAAATTTCACCTTGCAATCTTGAGCAATCACTTAGAAGAAACACGGTTCGGATCTTTCAAACCAATGGATAAGGCCAGCGGCGCCTTGGTTCCTTTGAAGAAAGTAGGTTTGCAATTCATGAACTCCTTGTATCCACATTTGCGATTCACCACACTTCATTCGGTTGGCTTGATTTGGGGCTTCATTTGTTCGAGTGCCTCGGCGGTCTTGCGACAAAGCGACACCAATTTCATTAGTAACTAGCCTCCGAATTGCTTGAGGGTCATCTCGGGAGTTTGAGTAGGGGTAGAGGTAGTTCTTGTTCTTGCCATTTTCTAAAGACATACACTCGGTTTGAAATCATTCAACATAATTGTGAATTATTATAAAATGGTTTCATAATAGTCAAGATCATCACATTACATCAATAGAGTATAATCATCATAAGAAAGAATCACAATATGTTAGAACCACACAAGAGAATATATAAAATGATCACTTGATTCACATAAACCGATAAATAAGAAGATCATCATACATAAGAATATCAAGAAACAACAACCATAATGCCATAGGTTCACCATCCATACATGGTGATACAATACCATACAATGTCACATAAATAGCTTGTTCGATAGTTTACAAAACATGCGAATACAAGGCCTTTATTAGTGCCACATGCGGCAGGCTAAAGTACCGGAAAACTAAATAGATGAATCACCAATCTAGAGGCTGTCGGGTGTGCCCCTCAATCGGCGCTGTAGGTCACGGACTAGCTCGCGGATCATCCACCTCTCTATCTCGTGCCTCCAATCTACGCTCCAAAGCGATGTACGAGTCTCCATGATAATCATCCTCTCCATTGTCGTCGCACAACTCCTCAATATCTCGGCTCATCCGGCGGTCCTAATCTATCGACTCCATCCTCCTCTCCAACATTGTAATCGCTCCGCTAGCTCTCTCACTCAGGCACCAATCCTATCAAGCGCTCTCTCCATCGTGGTCCTCCCGTTAAGGAGCTCTCCAACCTCATCCTCAATGTTCTCGTCGTACCAGCGGAACCTCATCAACAAATGCCACAACATCCTCAAGTGATCCTCATTTCGCGACACTCGGGCGACTAACAATGGAATGGTATGATGAAGGGTTCTCCGTGACGAGGAGAGTCTCGGCGACACAAAGCGGTGCTCTCCAAGCTCCATAGCGCTAGGTGCACCCTCCTCCGACCTCCATCGACTAATGGCGGCATCATGTAAGACCAACGTCTAGCATCGACCCTCCTATGGGCTCCCGGCTCAGAGGTACCAAACACAACATGGTGATATGGGTCCGAATGTGCGGGTGAGAACGGACTCTCTCCCTAAGAGATGTCACCGGCTCAGTGTGCATCACCAAGGGTGATGATGCACGGGGTGAGGATGAAACCGGTGCAGTGGTGGTCGATAAATGAATGTGGTAGGTGGTGGTAGTGGTGAAACAGTATGAGTGGTGGTGCGGTGCGGTGATGGTGGAAGCGGAGGATGATGGTATGTCGGATGGTGGAATGAAAGTGATGGGTGCCTCGCTCGTTTCCGGCGGTATGCATAAAGTAGCACCATCCTCACGGTAGCGGAATGGGCGACCAAATGGCGCGGGCTCGTGGGGTTTGAGAACCTAGCTCGCCTTCGGCGAACAGGTAGTGGTGATGGGCGAGAAATAGAAGACACGGAATCAGTGTGTGAGTGTGTCTGGGATACAATGTCAGAAGGTGATAGCCACTGCTGTGACTCGAGATATCGGTCATAAGTGGGGGGGACCAAAAACGGGCAGATGCTCGGGTATGGTCAAAGCAGGTGGGGTGACAACGACTTCACCCTCCTCGAAGGGCTCAGTCTCAGAGGACACAGGTGCAATGAGAGCCGGTGCCAAGGGAGTAGAGGCGAGAGGACATAGTATCCTCCATCTCACCGTCGGAGGTCAAGTCGATAGGGTGAGTAGCGATCGACATGGTGCTGTAACAACCCAAAAGAAAATGTGCACTTATAAGTAAATAATGTCATGCGATAAATAAGTTTTAGTTAGTCGCGCATAATCGCCACGCAAATCTAAATGCCTAACTAAATGAAAGCTAGCATTTATAAGTTTTATCATGCAAGTTTTAGTAGTTATGTAATATCCGCTAAGCGAATCTCATACGTGCAATCGGAGCAAGTAGGCGCGGAGGGCGTGAAGTGGTGGTGTAAAGCGGTCCATTTGAAAGCGTGGTTATAGTCCAATTTGTTTTGAAAATACAAGTTGGTTCTCTATAACCTAGGCTCGATGCTAATCTGTAACACCCCAAAATCACAAAGTGACGGAAGACTATTTGGGGTATTACTTAGAGGATCATAGTCATAAGTTATGAAAAACGACTCTAAAGAGGCGTTTTAAATAAAAAGTTGTTACCATTTCATAAATCTCGGTGTTTTGGAAACACAAAGGAAATACCACATGTTTGAAATTACATAAAAGATAGTTTAAATGTTTACGAAATGATAACTTTAATTGAAAACAACACCACTTCTAGCGTCCCATGGCGTCCACTCCACGCCTTCATGATATTCTAATTTGTACACGAGATGAGCATGCTTAAAAGATCAACAAAATGTTGAGTGATATTCATAGGTTTAAATAATTAGTTGAACACAAGTAAAAGATGATAATTGCTTGAATACAATCACCATGGAAAACATAGATTATTATTATGCGCTAAGCTCATGACACCAAACTAACGCATACACCTAATTCTTGGTGTAAGTAATAATATTGCCCTCGAGAGATGGAATTGCCAATTCCATAGTTAACCAAATATAGTGCGCCCGGTTATTTCCGATAACCGAGTCGGGTCGTTAATTCCCATAGTACTATCCACAATATTCGCGTTCACTCATGAGTGATTAATGGTTCATGATGTAAGGGACTTATGGCGGGCAACTTAGGCTATAATAATAATGATCGAGCAAGCATCTGGTTTAAGAAAAGACTTGTGTTCTAGTTTATAGCATGCATCTCCCTCGCGGGGTTTGAAAGAAATAAGTAAAGGCGAGGCTATGAACTCACCTTAGCAAAGTAGTATCCGAGTAGTAAAGAAGTCAAGTAAATGATGCACCGAGTACCGTCACGCGACCTATAATTTGTATACCAATACTTTAATTAATACCTTTGTATTTTGACTTGATAATATTTATATACACCAAAAGTTTAAGTTATTTATGTGTATCGTTTATTATTGAACATGATTAACTTTGGCTCATGGAAGTGCTTAGATACACACAAAAGTATTAAAACAGATGAGTCGTGGGTTTGTCGTAACCGGAAGATGACGTACGGAAAATATCATAAATAAATAGTAACGTATTTAGGTTACGAAGATGTCGAGTAAAGTATATATATAAGGAAAGTAATGGTTTTATTATAGTGGTAAAATAAAATAAATTTCCGTTTTATATGTTATAATTGTCCTTTAGAAAAATGGGTATGACTCGTTTATATGTCTAAAATATATTTGGTGACTAAGTGTAGGAAATTATTATTGTTTTAAAATAAATATTGTTTAATATAAATTAAGAGTTAATTGTATGTCATTATTTGTTTATATCATATGTTTATAAAATGAGACATCGTGAAATAATATTGGAAGTAATTATGTCAAAGCGTAGTAGGCGAGCGAGTGAACAAGGCGTGAAGGATCGACAAGTAATCGTAGCACGTTTAGGATGACGATTTTGTTATACTCAATGTTATGAAATTTATTTGTTTGTTCTTAACTTTGTAAACTCTTGTACACAAAGAAAAGTGAGATCGAAACATATCTGTTTTGTGAATTTAAGGATGTATGTTAAATGGGCTTCATTCCAACAGTACTCGACATGGATTTTAGGCCCAAGGATGAAATCAACTATGTTGTGGCTCCGTGGCCCGAGTTCCAAACCGAACCAAACGCACCCATTGTGAGAAATAAAAAAAGAATAACATGTCTTAAGAAAGTTTGACATAGAAGCTATATACTCGGATCAAAACAGGTAGGAGAAGGAGGAAAAATGCCCTTCGAGTGGCTGCGTTACAGCAGCTAGACACTCCTTTTGGGTGGCTGAGTTTCAGCGGGTACACGCCCCTTTGGGTGGCCGCGCATAGGTGACATGAATGCCCTTTTGTTGGGCAGAAAATAAGCTGAAACGAACACCCCTTTTTGTGTCGTTGTTGAACCAGGAGAGCAAACCAAGCGCACCCTAATTGGTGCTGAAAATCAGCAGCAACGCACCCCATTTGCTGTACCAAACGCACCCTAATTGGTGGCTGTGTTGCAGCAGCTAAACACCCTTTTGGGTGGCTGCGTGGCAGCAGCTAAACACCCTTTGGGTGGCTGAAAATAAGCCGAGACGAACACCCCAAGGGGGCTGAATTTGCAGCAAACAAACACACCTATACGAGCTGGAAATCATATTCAAAACACTCCACGAAAAGCTTTAGTATAAGCCAAAGAAATAACGGGAATTTGGGCGAAAGTTTAACTTGAAAGAGTACTTTGGTGCCCTTGTGGTTGACGCAAAGAAAAACGAGGTACACCTTATACGGGTTTAGCTTTGACACCATGTTTATGTTCTAAATATGCACTTAGTGACATCTTTAAGTAAAGGTTCAAAAGTCACAACTGGTGATACCCGTTGTGGGTTTACTAAAGAAGCGAAATATGGAACTTGATACATGAGACTAACATCGCAACAGAAAAGAAAGCATAACCACAAAGCCTACACGTGGTCACACAAAGGTTTGGCTCTGAGGCCTATTAGACGAGCCAAGATTTAGCCAGACATTTCAATACATTTCAGATTTCAACCTTTATTATCGCTACCATTCATTTACCCATTTTAACCGTTTCAAGTAGTGTTGCTTAACGAAGGTTTATACGTTTTCGACTATATACCCAATCAGAATAGAACTTTATTAAAACATTTTAACAACTCGAAACAAGGATAACACTTACGACTCCTTTTAATGTCGATTACCTGTTTAAGTGTTTTAAGACTTTTGATCTTCGTACCCCTCGTGTGACTGACCCAAACAACATATAGCAAGTTTACTACCATGTATATATTTGATCTTTTTAAACTGATTCTTATAACTTCTATCACCCAGCAAAACTTTATACATTTTCTTGGCTACATATCCATCCAAGCAGATTCTTATAGAAACATTTTACCAATTCTAAAACAAGAAGTAAATTCATAAACTACTTATGATGTTGATTAACCATAACAAAAGAATTCATTCTCCATAAGATTTATAGTTCGAGTAGGGTTCCAAACTTAATTCAATATCATGTTTTAATCAACAACAACAATACAAGTAACAAGATAAAAAAAGAAAAAGAAAGCTAAGCTAAGGAAGAAACCTTATAAATACGAGTCGAATCGGAAGAGAACAATAAGTAGAAACAATCCCACCAAACCGAATCCACAGGAACCACAAGCGCTTGAACACTCTTTCTAGTTTTTGATTTTTGTTGTGAGTTTGTGGCATCAACTGTGAACCGTTTGGGGGGTATATAAAGGGATGAAGATGGGTAGTTTGACTAGTACATCCGAAGTGGGGTTGAGATACTTGTCTCCTTTGAGCAACGGTATCAACTCTTCACGTGGTCTTCCTCTGTATTTGTCTTCAGCCGTGGTCCAAAGAGGACAAAGAGTCCTTGGTTTGTCGATATCTTCATGGGATAAGCCAAAGGTTAGCTGTTCTTGGTTTGAAGTTGCATAAGATGTTGGGAAAGGGTTTTTGGAGGTGTAGCTATTCTTGGAGAGGACATGGCAGCGTGTGCAGGGGGAAAAGGAGAGACGAAAATGGAGGTGATGAAGGCAGGGATGCGTTTCTGAGGATGGCAGAAGCAGGAGCAGAGAAATAGATATTGAGAAAAGAGGGGGGGGCGTGGGTTAGAGTAGGTTAGGGATAAGATAACTAGGGCTGCACATAGCTTAAAGCTTGTCCATTTGTTCGGTTCATCGAGTGAACTCAAGAAACCCAACCACTTCATAAGCCCTCAATAAGCTACTCAGTGGTCACCACTGATCAAGCTTTGGCATTTTGAAATCCTTACCAGCCCCACTTTATAGTTAAGCAATCAATAAGTTCATTTGAGCTTATTTCATAAGCTTAATTTACCCATATTGTTTGCCTGTCTAGGGTGTTTGGATATCAGTTTTGTTGGAAGTGCTTAAAAGCTTTTTCCAAGCTTATTAGCCAAATCCATTGAACACACTTGTTCATATTTGTGAATATACCATATATACATAGTACTTATCTTTTTTATTTTCTTTATTAGCTTGTTTTAAAGCTTTTAAATAAGCTTACTAGCTTATTTCATTCACTCAGTTAACTGAGTGAACTCAGTTGGACCCCTCACTTCACAAGCTCTTTGTGAGCTCATTAGTGGGTCCTACACCTTAAATCTTGGTTCTTCCAACCCCCCTCCTACCAGGCTTGAACCATTGACCCTTTGATTGGCCTAGATCATAGTGGACCCCACTTGGTTTTACCTCACAAAGTTGTCCCATTTTCTGTCTCAGAATCCAAATAAGCTAAGTGCTTATTTGTGTTTTGTGGCTTATTCAAGCTACTCATTTGGTTGAATCTTGCTAAATATAGTTAAAGTAACTTATTGGAATCAGAATACTCAATAGTGGACCCGACATAAGCTCATTTAAGCTTATTTCCTTCTAAAGTCAAACAAAGTCAACTGTTGGGGTAAATAAGCAATTTCAGTGCTTATTCTGAGTTTCCAATTTTGTTGTTTTTGTAATAGTTTCTTATTTTAGGTATTTTAATAGTTTTATAAAATAAAAACCACAAAAAGCCAAAAATACTTATAGTAATAGTTTCTATTTATTAGAATATCTATTTTAATTTCTTTTTAGCTTATTTATAAGCACTTCTGTATTTTTATATTTTTATTAAATATCTTTTATATTAAAGTAGTTTTATAAATTTTTTTAGAATTTATTTTAGTTTAATTACTTAATAATTAATATTAAATAGAATAAATAATATAATAAATATATTTTTAGTTTTAAAATAAGTTTTATAATATTTTAGATTTTTCTAAGTTTTTATTTTATTTTTCTTAACTTATTTTAGTTTTCTAAATTAAATAGTGTATTAATAAATAGTATTAAATAGTAATTAATTAATAATAAATAATATATAAGTTAAATAAATAATTTTCTTTTTCTAATAAATTTCTTTTATTCTTAGGATCTAAAAAAATATAAATTTCACATTTGTGGGTTTATATTGATCACTTTACTTTTATTTTGTACGTTTACGTAATTTTATTAAAACATACGTTTTGGGTTTTAAACGTTCATCACTTTAAAAATAGTGATAGCGTTTATTTAATAGATTTTTTTTTGTTGGTCGATTATCTATCCTATATATATATTATATATAAAATTGTATAACAATATAAAATACAAAATATTTTCTTTTCTTTCTATATATAAAAGATAAATAATCACAAAAATACTCTTCGACCCCTTCTAAGTTTCCTTTTCTTCAAGGATCCTTAGACGATCTTAGTGCATGCGCACTGCTTCAAGGTCATCAAGTCCTCTTCGCGAGCTTGTAGCCATACCTCGAAGAAGTCGAGACGTTCGCCCATCGCATTCGAGATACGTCATCGAGCCAAAATTCTGTCAAAATGGCGGATGAGCAAACGATGAATGAACTTTCCGTGCAC
This sequence comes from Chrysanthemum lavandulifolium, assembly GCA_022545495.1. Taxonomy (NCBI): domain Eukaryota; kingdom Viridiplantae; phylum Streptophyta; class Magnoliopsida; order Asterales; family Asteraceae; genus Chrysanthemum; species Chrysanthemum lavandulifolium. Next base: position 411,454 of record JAHFWF010000050.1, on the reverse strand, counting down.
CCACCGATGGGCACGGAGATGCCATTGTTGTTCCAGCCATCGAAATGAGAACTTTGAGCTTAAAACAGGTTAATAAACCTAGTGACAAAGACGTCAATTCTATGGGTTTGAAAGGGACGATCCTCACTATCACATTCGGTGGTTCAATAAGATCTTTTGTTTAGGATAAGATAACTTGGTTTTTATTTTATTTTGTAATTTTAATTATAAGTAAAAGAAAAAGGTAGTGTGTATTTAATTTTTGTGTATTGTCTTGGTATTAGACGTATTTTGGTACTCCGTTGTTAATTCGTAAATGTATAATTTTAACGGAACAATTATATTACTCATATTTCCGGACACGTCATACATAAACTGACATGCTGACGAAACTTTAGATTTTTATTAGTTTGCTTTTATTTCCTCGCGTTTTCCTTTATTTTATTCGCACGCGTGCAGCTTTGGGAGACTCATAAAAATAAGTTTTATAATATTTTAGATTTTTCTAAGACAAGAAAATCTTTTAAGTCAACTTAGCAGCTTTAACATAAAAAGTCAATTTGCGTGAGACCGATTTAAGCAGAAAAATAGTGAGAGATCGTGCATGGTTAAATAAGACTACTCTTTCTTGTGAGACCGATTTAAATCGAGAGATCGGTTAAATAAGACTACTCGGATATGCATAATTTTATGCAAGAAAAGATGAAATGTACATGCTAAAATGCTCAATTTAGATCAAATAAATTTGATAAACGGTCTAGTTCATAAATTATGAAGATTTAAAATAGTGAAATTTTCCAGGTGACTACAAATACACTAAATCATCAAACTCATCCAACCTCCCCCATTTCTACCCATAACCGGCCACCTAGACCCCCCCCTTGTCATCACACTTTGATAAATATCTTCACAAAAACTTTACACCTATCTACAACTTTACTAGATATTTGTTCAATTAAAACACACTAACACATACACTTAGGTGTAAATCACAAAAAATTTCTCTTCCTCTCCACTAGCAAAACCGGCCAACCATAGGGATCAAGAGAGGTTTATCCAAAAAATTTCAAGACAAGTTTTATACACTCTAGTATACTTTTGTTTAAGGTTTTGCAATATAAACCTTGGGTGATTAGGAAAAATCCTTTGTTCTCATAAACCTCATCAAATTACTTGTAAGCTTTTCATATTCATGATCATATTTCATATTCATTTTCATATTCATTTCATCATATTTGAGAAAACATGCAAGTCATATGATGTTTGTACCACTTTTTCATTGATTTTAAGAGTTATATATATATATGTCTTCCTATAATTATTCCTTGTAATATATCACTCTTGGTAATGCCTAGGAAACCATGACACCCTAAGAAGGTGTATGGTAGGATTAGAATAGCTTCGGAGTTGTTTTGAATTGGTTAGAATAGGTTTGGCGCGAGAAAAACTCATTTCGACAAGTTTTATAAAGGGTCTGTCCATATTTTGAAAATATGGAAATTTCGACAGTAAGTAAAATTTTTTGGATTAGATATTTAGAAAATATACTTTAAAACGAAAACGTGGCCACTTGAACGGATTAAACGGAGCTATAACGAAGAAGTTATGAATTTTCAAGTTGACGACAAAACTAATTATCTTCGTAAAATTCAAAGATGTTATATCAACTTTTACGAGTCAAAATGAATCTTAAGCGTTATTAAATGTGTCGACTTATCAAAAATATATTAGTATATATTATCACGAATCCGGGATATAAAGAAAGTAGAAAACAAGTTTATAACGACCAAGATATACACGCTTGAAACCCGACGAAACTCTATTTATTTTGACACTTCTAATAGCAAAATAAACCTAAGTCTAAAAACAGCTTTTGTAATATGTCATGTTGAGAGCCATTTTTCTCATTGATCGAGACCCGTATGGTCAAAAGTTAAATGATACGACTTCTAGACATTGTTGCAAGGTTTTCAAAACGCCGAGTTTCATCACTAACTCTTAACGCATAATATTTCACGACTAGTTTTACGAGGCCATTTTGGGGCATATTTTCAAAGTATGAAAAGTGTACAAGTGGTATGGATATCATATGAGTTTGCATGCACGACATTGTTTCATGACTTATATTAGAGCATATCATTTATTCTAGGTCGCGGATAGTTTCCGAGCCTCATTTTCGTGCACTTCATTTTGTTAGCATATCAATCATACCAGGTGAGTTCATACCCCGCTTTTACTCGTTTAAATTCTTATAAACTATTTGGGACGAGATACATGCTTATTTATCAAAACATTTAAACTATTTTGCCAAACAACATTACTTATACTTTAGACTTGGTGCGTGAAGTGACTAGACTTAAACAAACATCCCAATATTTATATGTTGGAAGGCCATTTATTTGGATGAGTGAATTACATAATTGGTCCTTGTGGTTTGTTGAAAATTGCGTAAAATGTCCCCTGCTTTTTTTTTGACGCTGTCGTCCTCGTGGTTTACAAATCTTACGGATTTTGTCCTCGTCCAAAAATGTCCGTTAAGTGTCTTGCGTTGTTAGTCCTTCGTTAGTGCGTCTGTTAAGTGTTTTGCATCGTTAGTCCTTCGTTAATAAATTTTGCACCGTTAGTCCTTATTTTTAAAATATAGTTTTCCCAATTAGTCCATCCGTTAATAATAGTTTTCACCCGCTTTTGTCCATTTTTATCCGTTGCTCGCTTTTTATCCGCTTCCCCTTTTTACGTTTTCCGTCCGCTTTCTTTCGCTTTATATAGTTTTTGTCCATTTTCTTACGCTTTTATCGGTTTTCATCCGCTTTTGTCCGCTTATCTTATGTTTTGTCTGCTTTCTTCGCTTTGTCCGTTGTTCTTACGCCAGACCGCCGTTTTACGCGTTTTATCGGTTTTTCTTACGCTTTTGTCCGCTTAAAAAAATTTGAATAAAAATTTCAAAAAAAATTTGAATAAAAAATATTTTTCAAAATATATATACTTTTTAAAATATTTCGCTTTTTTCAATATTTTTCGAAAGTTTTAAGATTTAAAAATATTTGAAAAAATATTTTTCGAAATTTTTTCAATGTCCGTTTTTTTTTAAATATTTGAAAAAATATTTTTGTTCAAAATTTTTTTGAAATTTTTATTCAATTTTTTAATTTGATATATTTTTTTTCAAAACGGACAAAACTTAAAAAAACCGATTTAAAACGAATAAAATGTAAAAACGGTCGAAAACGGATAAAAATGTATAAAACGGACAAAAGCGTAAAAATGATTTAAAAGGGATAAAACGTAAAAACGGACGGCGTAAAAACGGATAAAAACGAACGAAAACGGATAAAACGGACAAAACGGTGAAAACTATTATTAACGGAGGACTAATTGGGAAAACTATATTTTAAAAAATAAGGACTAACGGTGCAAAATTTATTAACGAAGGACTAATAATGCAAAACACTTAACGGACTGCACTAACGAAGGACTAACAACGCAAGACACTTAACGGACATTTTGGACGAGGACAAAACCGTAAGATTTGTAAACCATGTGACCTAAACGCGTAAAAAAAAAAAAGCACAAGGACATTTTCTGCAATTTTCAACAAACCACAAGGACCAATTATGTAATTCACTCTATTTGGATACAGCCTAACGTGAGTCGTTGGAGGAACATCCCAATATTTATATGTTGGAAGGCCATTTTTATGGATACATCCCAACGTAAGTCGTTGGAGGAACATCCCAACACGAGTTGTTGGAAGACCCTTGTGGTGACATTTATACTTTAACTACCTTGATGCGCATAATCATGATTGTCATTCTATTTTGGGCAATGGGTTGTGAACACACAGGTTGCAAGTTTTGTATGGGCGGAACTTGGAACTGGGTGGATTTACAATGCCTTTGCTGTGTGAACATTTCTCAAAGTATTTCAGATCATTTTATTACAAACTTATGAACTCACCAACCTTTGTGTTGACACTTTTAGCATGTTTATCTCGTGTCGTAAGGTGATAGCATTTCATGGAGCTTTTGGGTCACATGGCATACATTGAGTCTTGTGCTTTTAACAATTACCATTCGACATGTTTTGTAAACCTTTATGTATTATCAAACTTTGGAATTTCTTGTTTTGTAAACTTTAACTTACTTAATCGAATGGTAGACTTTTCAAAACGCCTCATTAAAGAGGTCGTCAGATCCATACTTTGTGCTATGACGCCATACCCCAATGACACTATCGTTCCGCTGCGATATTTTGGGGGTGTGACATAAATAATAACAAATATAACATTTTACATTTAATTATTATAACTTTAATTCTCATACGTAAAGTGTGCAATCCCGTGGTCTCGAGTTCGATTCTAACTCACGACTACTAATTTGTGTCCATAATACCAACAGCTCCCACTTGGACATATCTTAATAGTGTGGTCACATCGATTAGCGTCTAGCAACACTTTGATGCCTCTAGCATGACTCGAGTAAGGCTCCTAGAAAACCTTTTAATGATTTCTCATTATTATTATCCTTTTGTTTCTAATACCATGTTAAATAAAGATATGGATTTAATTCATTTTTATTTAACCATTTTGTTTCTCGCTTTAAGTGATTGAGCAAAATTACCAAATATTCCGAACATATTCGTGGAGATCTTGGTGCGCAAGACAAACATCTTGTCAACCCTACGAGGGGCTCAGCAGTATTAAACTCCAAAATAAATTTGAATGAACAAATTCTATCTTGACTACAAGAATAACTCACAAACTTTGCAACACTTCAGGAAACAACCATTATGACTACCAGTTACGTTTAGCGTTAAGTTGTTCCACAGAAATGCACTACATTCATGACACTTATATGGTATCTCAAGTAAGAGAATAACTATTCATGATTCACTTAATAACAATATCCATAAAGTAAAACCATGTAGTTGAGATAAGTCCTATATTCAATTCATTGAATATCAATTGAAATAGGCATGCAACACATCAATATACTTTCAAGTATATTCTACCAAATCACTCAGATTTGTCTTAGCTTAATGATACTCCCATATCATTAACCGACAACGGACGATTTAGCATAACTTATTCATGGCTTAAACATGTAAATATAGGACAACAATATTATAAATGAACATAAACATAACCAATACTTTATTTCATCAAAAAATAATAGGGAAAATTAGTCAAATAGACCGCGCGCCTTGAGGCTTATCACTTTCCGGACCACGCACTTTTGCCGAATGAAAATGGACCGGTTGCCCAGCGATTTCCTGGTATCCAACCATGGGGTGCCATGTGTCCGACAAATGTATGACCGAAGTACGTATTTTGAGAGTATATGTCATGTATTGTAAGGTATTGTTTTTTGGGCAACCAAATTATATTTTCGGGCAACTATATAATATTGGGCAACTTGTATTTATACACGAGGATAATATGGTCATTTTACACTGGTTGTATTATAAAACTAATAATAATAACGCACACAACATCACGCGCACACACTCACAAACCAAACATCTTCTTGTACAATTTCTAACAGCTTCTACAATTAAACGTCTTCTTCTACATTACGCGTATACACTCACAAACCACATCTTATTCACAAACTCCTCTAAACCCTAATTAATTTTACTCTATAATTCCATATGACAAAATTAAAGTTGTACAATTGTAAAATCGCAGTTCGTTCTACATTGAAGTTGTCGCCAGATTTTAAACTCGCTTGTCAAAGAATGAAAACCGCGAAGGTTGTTCGTGCAAATGATGATTTGATCCATGGTCGATATAAAGTCGCATGAGAATGACCGCCTTCGATGCATTATGTTTTGCAACACCGGTATATGTTTCTAACATCTCGATTCCTCCACTAAAATTACAAATTGGGGATCATTCGTTAAGGTTTGGCCGAAAGAATTTTGTCGATAATAGGGTTTCGATTTGGCAAAGTTTCAAAACCTATTAAATGATCTAGCGATTTTTGATCGTGTATTTCCGAAAAAGAGTAATGGTATAACAAATGTACATGCAATTGATCTTTTGGAACTTGTTAATGACGGAAAAAGGATGGGAAAAGGTGGTTATCTCTTTCGATGAGGATGTTTGTTAGGGTGTGTCGGTTGGTAGTCGCAGAGTTGGTGTTTATGGGAAAAGAAGATGTGAATTGCGTCCATAATCACTTATTGTCCTTGGTTGATGATTTTGAAGCCTGGAATGTATTTCGTTGGGGTGAATATATGTGGCATAAATTTTATCAAAGGACTGTCAATATTGTTCATATTCACAGAAAAGATCATCTGTTAAAATTTAAAAAAAATCCAAAGTTCAGTGCCACATACAATCTATACGGGTTCGCTTGGGCTTTCAAGGTTTGATAACATATTTCTTTACAAAAACAGGTTATTAAAAACTTTTGATTCTATTTTGTTGTGCTATTACTTATTCATTTCAAAAGTACCTAAAATTAATGTTGTTATTTTATTGTTATGAAATGTCGGTGTTTTGTTCTCAGATACAAGTAATATAAAAGTTACCAAGATTTAGATAACAAAATGTTATAACACATTTTAGTTTGTGATTTATTTTTTTAATTGTAACCATAAAGGTCTTGTTTCATCCTAAACAGGTGACCTTTACTTTGGTAAACCTTGAAACATTTTCAAAAACGATAGCTGCATAAGTACACGTTTTAAAGATGATAGTTGTGGCTATTACAGATTTGGATTTTGGAGACTTATCCTAAAAGCTCATTTTGGTGGGTGAAGAACAATAAGATCATTCCACGTGGTCTGGTTTGGTCAGGACTTTCAAAGTTTCGGAAACCGGATTGTTGTAACCTCTTTGGACCGATATGCATCACACAGTCTTACATTGCTGACCCACTAACTTGTACCTAAATTTGTTCACAGTATATGAGTAATTTTAATTTGTTTTTTTTGTTTTTTTTAATTTTTTTGTTGTTGTTAGATTCAACTCCCATTGCCGAACTTTCGCAACACAAGTTGAAATGAAGCAACGTGGTGTATTGCCGCCCAGCTTTATAGATGGTTTGTCTGCTCCAGACAAACCGATGGTTACAAGATCGCAGAGCATTCGAATGAATTCATGACGATTTCAATTTAAACTTGTGCATGGACGATTTCAATTTAAATGTTGCACAAACCGAACTACTCATTCAACAGGGGTCTATTTCGTGAGTTACCGGATTTGGAAAAAAAAGTTTTGATGATAGAAAACGGCATTCATTCGGTCGAAACACACCTTTTGTACTTGATGTGTTTATGATCGTGAAAAGCAGACTTTCAAAAGTACAAAGAACTATTGGGTCTTAATAATTATGTCATTGTTGATCCCGAACATACTAAAAGTTGTGCCACCACAAACGACTCGACGTTACTCCCGATGATCCGGTTTGTATTTACTTTTCGCTTTACCTCCAATGTTTATACCAAACTCAAATAATCGTCGTGTCCACACTTATATCAAACATTGGTCAATACATGCCACGTCGTCTCATATTGTAGGCCCTAACGGGGATAAGGTTGTCCATGCGGACCATGCAACGGACATTGACAATGATGATGGGCTTAAAGAAACGAACCATGTAACCTTGGTATGCTTGTTGAAGCTTGTGCCATGACCCAAAAATGTCCTGTTATGGAATATGGAGGTGAAAGTAGTACTCAACTTCCACCAGTTGCACCTATAGAGGAAAATAAAATACCCGATGACCCCATTATTGTACGTTATATTTCGATTCTGCTTAAATATCGCTATAGCATACGTCCCTACTTATGTATGTATATTTAAAATTCAGAGGAACCGGATTGTGGTAATGATTGGTCGCCTTACATAAACGATGAAAAAGTTTCGTGATAATTTCTAGATGCAATGGATTGTGATAACGAACGAGAAGATGTGGTTCGAAACAATTGGCTTGCCAACTGAACCCGTTAGCAATTTTGATTGTGTGCGCATAAGTAGGAACACCCACCAACAAAGCTCATGAGGTATCTACATTCTCGGTAAAACATCGCCGATAAATAAAATAGTTTAATGTGTTGTTTTGTAACATACTATATTCTCAAATGTCGCTTTAAAGACAACAACCCGCCATATGTAAATGTGGTTGGCCAAAATGACGCTCCCGATTCCTCCCAAGATAATGTCAACAAAAGCGCCGATACAAAATTGTGTCTTCCGCCTTTAGATTTAATGGATTGTGATGATCAACAAGGGATGTGGTTGACAAAAATTCGTTTGTTGGCCTTGAATCCAAGAATAATGATGTTGTTGTGGTTAGCCTAGAAGATACACCAACGAAAGACGCTGAAGCCCCCGAATCTCGTGTTAAACCCAAGAAAGTGTCATTTGCAAATGTGGTAGGTCCTAATGACAAACCTCTCATGGAAGATCTTTTCTCCGATATGAATACGAACAAAAGAAAGAGAGTAAAATTGAACGACAACCTCAAGAAAAGAAGGCGCAATGTACAAACTTACGCGACGTTGTTTGGGTCTGTCAATTCGGAAAATGGGGTATCAAAACATCGCCTACTCCTTGCCGCCGTGTTACAAGATCGCAGGTGTCATTAACAAGGCTATTATCCCTACCGCCATTTCGTATGTACATCACCTTATTAAATTGTAACCGAAACGAATTTTTTTTTTTTTTTTCTCGCTTATCTTTCAACTTTGTTTTCGTGAAACATCCGAAACCCCGTAACGTGTCCAGCTAGTCGATTCTATTCGCCCACAATTGAACCGTTTGTAGAGGTAGGTTCTGTTTGTTAATCCAATAACATCATTATCATTGTGTGTATGTTATTGAATATATTTATTTTTAGGAACTTTTACGACACCGAAATGCAACAAGAAGAAGGTTATTGTTCCCGATTACCTTTGCAAGTATTTGAAGCTTAAAGAACCATTACTTTATAGGTTTCCTTGGGGCTCGGTGCGGTTATTGCTTATAGGAATTTTGGGTAGCCTTGGCATGTGTTGAAGATCGCACCGGCGGGTGGCTTAATGAGTTAGTGAGTAAACCCGATGCCTAGCTAGTCATCGCACTTGTTTATTATTTCGCTTTGTTACTTATGAAACGAATGTTTACGCTTTGATTTGCTTTATCCGTCCGCACACTGGATGCATGGGTTGAATTGATGTGGTTGTTTAGACCACCGATGCAGATTGGGCTTTGACAGGTGTACTTTTGCAATCAAATCCTAGGTGGCAACATGCCTACCACTTATTCAGATGGCACAACATACCCCGTGGCTTGGCGAGATGTTGCAAAGGTCATTTTGGCGCACTCTTACCGTACATATACCACTCATCGTATAAACGACTTTTATAATATCCTCGCATTTGTTTTATATATCGTGTTTATTTTCCCATGAATGAAAGTACAAAACACTGGTACTGTGAGCTCCATATCTCAGACCGGAGTTGTTTACATTTATGACTCTCTTGGGTCAAGATCGAGGTGAACGGTGGTTGCGAGGTTCCAAGAGAAAGTTACAAACACAACCGTAAATCGTACCTAACAAACGCTGGGTATCGTGATAGTAAGGGCATATCACCGGGATTATAAAATCACATACAAGTGTCCAAAAGTACCAAAACAATCGGAGTTGTATGGTGATCATGAGTATGGGTGTGCATTATTTTGTACAGATTGTCCAGAACTCACCTTTGAAGTAGACGACTCTCTTCAAACAGACTTTAGCTTACCGTGAACGGATGCTTGAATACTCGAAGCACAAGGTTGAATACATAATATGATAGCGGTCTTTCAAGGTACTATCCTTAATGTCCGTTTGACCCATAATTATTGTCTAATGTTGACATGTGAAGTATTTTTCTTTCAACGATAATCGTAGGTATTTTTACTTCTACTATATATTAGTCGATTATTATAATATTTTTTTAACTCAACGGCATTTCTTTAGTTAATACCGTGCACATATACAAAAAGCCTATGCTTTGCAAACCACTTCTATATATTATGGGTTATGTATACTTTATTAATTTATTTGGTATATACTAGCGAATTTAATATTTGGTTGCCCTATAGTACATTACGGTACATGTCCTTAAATGTCTTCTTTGCCAATCTCTTTCTTCAATACAAATCTTTCTTAATTTGTTTAACAACATCTTTCTTTCTTCTTTGGTCTATTCACTTCATATCTTTATCCCAATCTTTCGCTTTTGTTTAACAAAATGTCCGACTATATCCCATCGGATGTTCAACTAGATATCATTCTCGTGCTACCTCCTAAGTCTATACTCCGCCACGTAGTGTTTGCAAGTTATGGAAGGCTAGTATAGATTGTGGTTTTTCATCTCTAATTACGGTGTTCGTCGTAACGATGAGTGTTTTTACGCTAACATTTGATCGTGGTCACAAAGGTTTTATGTTAGCTTTTAATGAACAAATGACCGCTACGGTGCTTGATGATTTAATGCTTTCATCTATGATTGCGCTTGGCAATTCTCATGGTCTTTCTTGTTTTGTTTATGGCTCTAATCTAATGTCTCATTATTTGGAACCCGCAATCCAAAAATCACTTGTAGTACATGTCCCATTTTACACGCATCAAATTGAATGTAAAAATTTGTTTTGGTTTTGCCGTCCGTCCGAACACTCTTGACCCGACGATCGTGAAGGTCTCCTATCATGTTTTCCAAAGTGGTTTCGTATGTTTCGCTTTTTCTTTCAACTCGTTAAGGTGGACATGTTTTGAAAATTTCCACCCCTCGTGAAACTATCAAATTGAAACGTCAAAGTTAGGCAGTTGTCGGTCATTTTATCTATTGGACTGGGAGTGAAAAGTTAACTAATGAGGACGGTGTTACATACAAGATTTATATGTTGATTTCGTTTGATTTGGTAACCAACCAATTTAAAGTTATAGACCTTCCGTAGATTTTAAAAAATGAACTCCCAGTTCCATTATATGTTTTCGATCTTGGAACCTCTCTAGTGATTTCTGGTATGATCATTGATGAAGATATGCCATTGTTTTGTGGATGGGTGTTGGACGTGAATGGTTTTGCCATAAGATCATTTAGAAGCCTCTTTGCCATCCCCACCCTATTATCTATTCGTTTGCTTGGGTTTACAAAGGATCGTGCTCCAATAGTGGAAGCGTGCAATCGCAACCATTTGGGTCACTCGCTATTCCCGTACAACAAAGAACTTGAATTATTTGTCAAGATGGGAATTTTAGGAGATACGGATCTTTCTACATCGCCCATACAAAGAATCTCTTCTTTGTTAAATCATACATCTGTGTCGTCTATAGTATGTTTTATTTATAACTTACCATTCTATTCATGTTCCTTTTAAACATTATCACTTGATTTGGTTAATGATATATCAATGCCATTTTCAACAGTTTGTTCGGTAAAGTTACGGATCAAAGCTAAATGGGAATGAAGGTTTGTGGTTTTAGTACTGTTCTGTGTGGAAGGAAGCATTGGATTGTTTAGATTTTTCGTAGTCGATGAATGTTATCAATCAAGTGGTTATATAATATGTAACAATTAAAGTTATAACCATGTACTAATCGTAATATGTAGTTGGTTGTCTGTATCAAACGTTGTATGTCAACATATTTACTATTTCATCTCTTCTGTTATCCCATTATCCAATTTTTTTTTAATCTGGGCAACAAGCAGTTGTTACCCAAAATAATTTTGGCAACCTAATTTTGTTCTTAGGGCAACTTGTCACTCTACACATCTGATAACCTGATGTTGTTGTGAAGATGTTCTTTAAAAAATAATCCAAGTGAAGATGTTGATGTTTTTAGAATGAGTGATGGTCTTTAAAATTGTTTCGTCCATTAACATAAAAATCTGTTTTAAATCCCAGTTTAGCGAAGGATCTACTATAGAAGGTGACTAAACGAACACAACCTAGTATTCCTTAAGAAGAAGAATAATTAACGAACAGTTATTCTCACTAAACACCTCGATATGTTGTTAATACACGAATACTATGAATAGTATTGGCGTTTACAACCTTGAAGTGTATCGACTCTAGATATCACCAAAAACTTATATAGAACTCAAACCTAGGACCTCCTTTAATAGGATAACGAGTCCTTTACGAAATACACTAACTACTGTACAAGATAAATATACTTACAATACTTATCTAATACAAAACATCCTACCGAAGACATTCTAGAATATTAAATATTCATCCCACACAATCATACTAGCAGTGACAAGTACATTAGCAAAGTGGTACGCGACTTTTACGCCACGGGTTTGTGTATTGTCGACACTCTTCTTTTCCACTGGCTTTCCGGTGGCTTTTCCGGTCCGGGTCTTTTGCCTTTATCCTTTCTTGAAGGAGTTCCGTGGTCGGCTTCCTCGTGGCCCCAACAGATTCAACCCATGGGATTCCCCGAGGAATTAGATAGGCCTTTCAACTTCAATGGGCCTTTCAGGGGTTTCCGCCTAACACGCCTCTGCGGCAGTGCAGAAGGGCTTTTGGTAATGTAGCTTCCCAACCCGCAGTTTTATTTTATCCCGGCCCCGCAAGTCGGTCATTTTTTTCCTTAGACCCGCCTATCCAACAAGATATCCCCGAATTAGTAGACGACACTTGAATGGGGGTTTGGTCACCAACAGAGGAAGAAGGCATAGCTTTCATCCTCGCTTGTTTGACTTTCTTAGGAAGTTTTTGTTAGTTAGAAATGGTTTACGATTTCGCTGCCCTAACTTCCTTTTGTTGCCCTTCCTCACGGGACCCATCTCCGAACATATTTTGTCACTCCCATGACCCAGCTTCCATGATTTATTTCCTTCTTTCGCCTCGAACGCCGAGGTTACGAAGGAAATGCCTCAGACTTTCAAGATCCCATATTGCTAATGAGAGTCTCGCTAGGTTTAAACTCCCACCTTTGGTATGCATATGGTCTTGGCAGACTACCACAACTTGAATGGACATGGGTTTTGGGTGAAGGTGTGCGGTGGATGTTGGCGGAGATGGGTTATTAGTCGTCATTTTAGAACGACTAACTGTTATTACTAGTCATTTTAGAACATGTTTCAGTTGTCGCAGCATCAGCTTTGCACTTTTATTTATTTATTTGGGGGTAAAGGTTTAGGCTATGTATGGGCTGTTTGGAAACGGTCGTGCGTGGGCAACGAGTTGTTGTTGACGTCCGTATGTATTCTTTTTGTACTGTGTACCATCGGTATCTTTTTCTGAATAACATCTTCAACTTCTCTTTGGTTTTTAAAATATTCCGGTTGCACGATTTGCGGTGGAAGTATTTTTGTAGTGAAGGAATGGTTCCTTTTTGCTTTTTCTCGGACTTTCCTTGATTTACCTCGCGTATTTATAGCGAGGATTTTACTGCTCGTGCACGCGCTATCATTAATTTTCATTAACTGCTTTGTGGGTAGGCACGTGCCTAGGCTCCTACATCGTTGTCGCTATATTTGACAAAAATTACTTGGGAATGAACGTGAATCTTTACATGCATTTTCTCCATTTTGCTATTTGAATATAAATGATTACGTAAACACAAACAAATTCTCTTTTGCGAGGAAACTAGCGGTGGTTTTTGCGACACTAGGAGTGGGTACAACGACGTTAGCGTGGTTAGATCGACGTTAGCAAAGGTTGGGATTTACGATGAACAAACTTAAGAATTTGTTCAAAACTTTTAGCCTCCTTTCATGGCAAAGTGAGCTTGTAACTCTTAATCGAGTTTGTATCCCCAATTTAATCCAAATTAATTTGTACTAAAACTTACTTTTTAACACTTGTAGCAGTTGTTACTAATTTTTTGGCGATATATCCCCAACTCAGGTCGTTAAAATTATGTTTTTTTTTTTTTTTTGTATTTATTTAATTTTTTTAATGATATTATAAGGGTTATTATTCTAACACATAAATAAGCATGTAACTACCATTATTAATCGTCTCATACTCTCATTGGCTTGCATACCCCATAAAGTTACCCACCCACACTATGACTTTTTTTGTAACTAAATAAAATTTCATCTTCATATTACTATTTTATTAGTAAATTTTTTATTTTTGTAAAGTGACTTACTATCTCGAACACAGTTTGAATAACTACGCAAACAAATATATACTAGTAGCATAAAAGGGATCACATCCATAGGTTAACATGACATACACATACTATACAAAGATGAGATAAATGACTCCAAAATGTAACAACGATCCCCTAATAAAGAAAAGGCAGCAGCTTCCATGTAATTAATACAAAGCACATCAAACCTCCATTGACTCCAACTTTTCAATTAAACCATTCAACTCTTTAACACGGTCATGTTTTCTAAACCAAGAATACAGAAGTTTGGAACTCTCAGCCAGATCCTCATTTTGCATCCTTAACAGGTGATTAATAGTTGGCAACCAACAATCCGAACCGCATAAAAGCTCCACTTCCGCTATCATTTGTTGTCTACGGTTGACACGACCCCTTATTTCAACAGCATTCCTCCTATGATCTGCTTCATCACGTAAAGAAACTTCCAATTCACCTCTGTAGTACGCGATCGTAATATCTTTTAACAACTTTGAGCCACCAAACATTGGTAATTCATCACATAAAACCATGCCAGCAGACATCGTTATGTTTGCTTTTCTAATACTATCACTAATAGAGATACCAAAAAATGTTTTTGTTACATAGCGTCATATATATACAAAAAAATTTCTGACAAACTAGTTATGACAATTGTCTGTTTCCAATGGACAAGTGGATCACACCAAATAAGTACCCACCCACAATTTTTTTTTATAGTATCTTCCAATTTGTTTCAAATATTTTTTATGACGAGTTTGCTAGTGCATAGCTAGCAAATGGTACTTTGGGCACCTAAATTGTGTACTCATGGCAACTATACTTTGGGCAACTAAATTGTGTACTCATGGCAACTAGTTTAAATAGTAGTACTTTTAGTCAAGTGGTGATGTATGCAACAAGGGGCTAGGGTTGGACTGGATTTAATTTACATCTTTCTATTTTTTTTAAACTATTTTTATGACTAGTTTGCTAGTGCATAGCTAGCAAATAGTACTTTGGGCAACTAAATAGTGTACTTATGGCAACTAGTTTACGTAGTAGCACTTTTAGTCAAGTGGTGATGTATGCAACAAGGGGCTGGGGTTTCACTGGATTTAATTTACATCTTTCTATTTTTTTAAACTATTTTTATGATGACTTTGCTAGTGCATAGCTAGCAAATGGTACTTTGGGCAACTAAATAGTGTACTCGTGGCAACTACGATAGTACTTTTAGTCCAGTTGTGATGTATACAAAAAAGGGGTGGGGATTGAGTGGATATAATTTGCATTCAGTCATATTTTATTAGTCATACGTGTATTCATGTAAACTGTCCAACTAGTTACAAAACTTGACAAATTTATTTGAGTAAAAAAAAATACAATACACATTTAGGTAAATCAAACATACAATATACCTAGCGAATTATTTTTTAATGTGTCAACGTTTGGAATAAATTTATGCCAAGTTCCCTCTTCTTGTATTGTTATGCCCCAAAAAAAATCAAACCTACAAAGTGCAAGAAAAAAGAAAAGAAATAAAAAAATAAAATAAAAAAAAAAACAATAAAAAGTTACATATTGCAAGTAAGTAAGCATAGAATATGAATAAGTGTCCATAAAAATGAAGGTAAATCCGCAATTTTACGCTTCAGCTTTATCTTATTTTATTTTATTATTATTTGTAATTTATTTTTTGTAATTTATTATATATTTTTTTGTCCTCCTGGTTTCATATATATACACGTAATTTATTTGACGTGGTTTCGTTTTTAATCTTAATAGTAGTAAACTGCAGTATATGTAATAATAAAAAAGCGTGTGCAAAACTAGAAGGGGGGGTTGAATAGTTTTACCAATTAAAAACTTCCTTTTAAATATTTAGATCGACTTATGTCAATATATTTAGTTGTTTATGTTGGACGTTGATAGATAGATATATAAACGTGTAATGAAAGATAAAGAGTAAGAAGCACATCACCACGACACAAGTTATTTATAGTGGTTCGGCTACAAGGACACCCTCCTTGCCCTACTCCACTCCCCGAGTCACCTACTCGAGAGTTCGTAAGCACTACACCAACTCCTTATGGCGGAGAAGCCTTCACAACGTCGCTTAACCTTTTTCCGGTACAAAGCTAAATACCGAGTTCTTTCACACCAAGGCGAACCACACCTAACACAACGTCACCTACCCTTTATACGGTGCTAGGCTAACCATCGAGTTCTTTCACACCAAGGAGAACTAATCCTATCACAACGTCGCCTACCCTTTATTAGGTACTAGGCTAAGCACCTAGTTCCATTTACTATGGAGGAGCTACTACCCTTCACAACACAACACCTAATCTCAAGGAGATCTACTCCTTGTTACAACACTATCAAGGATATCACCTTCCTTGTAAGTAAACAAATACTTGTATGTATAATGATGCACCTCATCGATTATACGACCTAGGCATTCTTCCCAAATGCTACTTGATTTGATTCTTCGGCATCCTTCACTAATGCCTTTGACACAACGCTTGGCACCCTTCACTAATGCCTTCGTCTTGACACCTTTAGCATTCTTCAATAATGCTTAGACACGGATGATGAACATCTTTCACTAATGCTTTCATCTTTGACACTTTCGGCATTCTTCACTAATGCCCTCAACCCAACATCTATGGAGAAAGGAAGAACTATCAACAAGAGAACTTTAGTTGTCTTGATGATGACGAAGCATGGCAGCTCATGGACTTGAGCTTGCACGTCTTCAAGAAGTGGTGATCTCTCCTTTAAGAGGAACCTAGAAGATCACACAAAAACAAAAGACAGACTAAATAGATCACTTTGGATCTGAGGTTAGAGGGTTAGAATACTTGGGGAAAGTGTGTGTGTAAAGTGATGCCTAGAAAGGAAGAAATGGCTCTCTATTTATAGAGAAAATTCTCATCGCTCCTCGGATCCCACGGATCCCTTCCACTGGGATCCGCTAGCACAAAGCCGTGGATCCGTGGAACGCTCCTCTTTGCCCATGGGTATTTTTGGTTATGGGTCATGGGTCATGGGTCATGGGTTATGGGTTGATCCATGGTTTTCTTTCTAGATACAATGAGCTTGGTTAAGTGGTATATACAAAACCATGGGTTATGGGTCAATACCATTTGCTAGTTTTTACCCATTTAGTATATATTTGTTTTTACCCATTTTAGTATACTTAGCTTAAGTATATGCTAACCCAATATGTAAACACTAGTTGTTGTATAAAATCACTTATACTTGTTTTAGTGTTTTATGTGAAAACGTAAGTGTGTTAGGAAACTATTAACTCAAACTATTTACGTATTCTATTTGTTTCGTTAAAATGATTTTACGTTTGTTATCGACAAAACATTAGAAGATCGTAAAATATAAATAAACGTTTTTACGGCTTATTTGTATTAACAATCTCCCTTTTTGATGACAAAACATAAAATTATTTTAAGGAAAAGCTAAAATTGTAAAAGTTTGAATTTGTAGTTTTTACTTTCTTCTCCCCTTTTGTCGAAACAAAAGTGTTAAAAGAAGCTAACACAATTTTTATAAAAAAGTATGTAAAATGTAAAGAGAGCAAGTGACGAGAATGGTACTTGTATTAACTCCCCTTGACGAGTCCATCCTTTGAAAGGGCGCAAGAACATGACGTAAAATAAACTAATTGTGTTTGCAATTATGTTTGCAAATGGTTCGCCTAAGTGACGAAAAACGTGCTCCCCTCAAGATTGCAAAGTTGCAATGGGTGTCATGAAGTATAATCCAAGATCGGATTAAGTTGCAAATGTTTTTGCAATTACGCTTGACACAAGCTTCCCTAGCTTTATGGTGTCGTAATCTTCATGTGTTATTTTGAAAATCTACAAAGTAAAGGTTAGAAAACAAGAGTATAGTGCATAATTTCCTGCAAATAAGACTCAAGTTAGTAGAAATTTGTGCTTCTGTACCACGGATCCCACGGTTCCCTTCTAGTAGGGATCCGTCTAGGCATTTTGTAGGATCCGGATATCCGTGACGCTTTCTTCAAGAATGAAGATGTGTCAAAAATGCTAGTGTGGAGACAATATATGTGCAATAAAGAGCACAACGCACAAAATAATCAAAGCATACAAATGTTCATTCAATAAAACAAGACATAACCGACCAAATCTCTAAAACTAAGAGAATGAACTAGCCATACAAGTGCTACTAATGCTAATGAGTTACCCAAACTCTAGATTCAACTAAAAATCTTAATGATGATCAAGAATGAGATAGGTTTCCTAAATATTCTAAGTTTGAGCTTGTGACTTATGATGCTCATTGTAGTTTAGGCTTGTTGACCTCTTCAAAACGTTCGAGGACGTGATAAAACATGAAACGTTGCTCTTCACGTAGTTCATGTATCAACCTTTCAACATGTTTACAATGATAGCAATCCTTGTCGTGGTTTTGAATTTCTTGAAGTGGAAGTTCAAGTGAAATGGGTTGAGGATCTTCAAATGAAGAAAGAATTGGTGGAGGCTCATTAAGTGATGGCTCTACAATGTTTGAGGGTGGAGGTAAAGAAGCATCAACTTCCATGTGGTCGGGTGGTTGCCTTTGATGTCTTCTCATAATCCAAAATGGACTATTGGGGGGAATGAGAGAGTTTGATGTTGGAGCAAGTGTTGATTTAACACTTTGATTTTGTTGCTCACCCTTTTCAAGTGAATTTGTTGGTAGTGGTGGAAGATGAGATGGCCAAGGAGGTAAGTCTTCTACATTGTGAGAATGTGGAGATGATTGTGAGGTGGCTCTAGGCACTAATGATGTTGGTTGAGTTGTGGAGGGTGAAATCCTAGTGGGAACAATCTTCTTGGGGATTAGTTTGATTGGTTTCCTTGGTGTAGGGGAAATCCTAGCATTAGTGGACTTAACCGGAGATGATTCGGTTGAGGAAACATCGTGTATGATCCTAGCAAGTTTCTTGGGTGGTTCTTGAGTGGATGAGTTAGCACTAGGAGCTTTTCTCATGATAAAAATGACTAAGGGAGATGGTTGTAATTTCTGATAATTATGTTTATGTTTGATGACTAAAATGTTCTTAGCAATATGGCTTATAAAGGGAAGAATTTGGCAAGTGCATTTAAGACTTAAGCCACTAAGATTCTTGAAAATGTGATGATTAACACGCACAAGGTTGAAGTTCAGAATTTCACTGATCTAGGAACTCATTTAAGATGAGATGGAGTGTTTGAGTTAGGGAGATGAGTTGAGATGATTGTTTTAGCAATGTTAGACATAAACGTCACCGGATCCCACTTTCCTCCTTGGAGGATCCGCTAGGCTAATCCTCGGGATCCGCTCTCGCTAGCTATGACAGTTTGAAATGAGGTTTCTAGGAGCTAAGGCCTATCTTATTTTGAGTGTTTCAGTTCTCCTAGGTGTTTTAAGATGTGAGGGTACTTGAATGATCAAATGTAATAAGTGTTATAGCAAATGATTGCTTCTTATGGAAAGGAGATGGGACAAGATGACTACCAATGGATGTCCAAGAATAATACTAAGAGTTTTGGTGGTGTCAAGTCATAATAAATGATCCTAGTGATCAGATTTAAGTTTGAGGTGAAATTTGAAAAATTCTTAAAAATCACAAGAATTGAAAAACTAATTTTTGTCTCACCTAGAGATAAAAATGATTAAAAAACAATTTCCTAAAATTGTTTAATTAGTCCACTTAAGTGTTTTGAAAGATGAGAAATAGTTTGTGAGTATTGAAGCAGAAATATGGTGAGTTTTGATGTGTTGATAAATCAAGAGGCATTTTGACTAAGATCTTAAGCCTTTAGTGAGTCTAAAACTTTCTCATCCTTGAAGTGGTTTTAGTTGGATTCTAAAATCATATGTTTAGCTAATACGAGGTCATCTAAAAAGTTATCTTGATGCAAGGAATGCAGTATTGCTGATCTGATGTCACGGATCCCACGGTTCCCTCAAGGGAGGGATCCGGCTAGGCTAATCCTAGGGATCCGACATCTGCAGATCAGAACCTACACAGAAATGATGCGCAGTTTATGCACACTAGTAAATCCAAAAAAAAAAAAGAAACAAGCATGTCATCACAAAACACTACTTATAAAAACATGATAAAAAGACAATATCCAAGTTAACATAAACCGAAAGTGCTAAAACGTAATCATTCAAACATAAGATAAAGAAAAATAAGCATATTCCTATTGTCTCTTTCGTCAATCCTTTCTTTTCCTTTTGACGGCTTAGTAAGGTTGTGTTTAGGTTTTGAATCATGCCCCTCAATTGCTTAAATTCTGCGGTCTCGTTTAGAATGGTTGGAAGTTGTTCATGGTATTCAAGGATTTCCAATTTGATGTTGGCTACGGGGTCGATGTCTTCCTCATCTTCATCTTCTTCTTCTCCGGCCGAGGAGTCCGAGAGAGCTTCAGGTTTCTCCATTGACCATGAACCGTTTAGAGGGTTGGTTGGTAAGAGATACCATGACGTGATCGAAAAGGTAATGATCATCGCTAATAGGAGATGGTTGCAATGTACCAACATACTTACAAAGTCGTGTTAGGAGCATACCATATGGAAGTACCATGTTGGAAGCTTTGAATACCCCAGCCATTCTCCTTACCATGTAATAGGCAAGATTAAATGGCCTTTTGTGGATAAGACAATAGATCATTTGCACAAGACATGCATTTGGATGATCTTTGTTCCCAACTAGGCTAATGACATTTTCCCTAAGGATTTCTTCCCATTTTCTAAAAATGGGATGCATTTTGAAAAGTTTCATTTGAAAGGGATCACGGTGAATGAGCTTTTTGTTACGGTTGTAACGAGATTGGTCGGTCCTAATTTTGAAGATAGTATCTCTAATGGTTTCGGGATCGTCGAGAGGAGTGTTATAGAGAGGCTTAGGATCAAGTGCAAGGTTTTGAGCGTTAATTGCCCAATCTTGAGAGTACATACAAATTCCTTCACAAGGAATGCGAAGAATTTGAGCAAAGGTGTTGAGAGGAAAAGTAAAGTTTTGTTTGTTGATGATGAAGGCGATTGAGATGCTATTGTCGGTGTTTCTAATGATCCTAAAGCTTTTGTAAAATTCAAAAATGAAGACCGGACAAATTTGCTCATCTATGTCAAGGAGACAATCAAAGTTGATCGTCGAGAAAACTTGACGAATGTCGGTATCTTCAAGGAAACATTCCTTGACTACACGACCTTCGTGGATAAGTTGTTTTACAAGGCTTTTAAATATTTTACGGTCGGTTTTGGTCAACCCCTTTTTACGATAGTAGTGAGTAAGGTAGTGGACGGTGTCATGATGATCTTGTTGAGTGGCTTTGGGCATGGTTGGTCCTAAAAATACAAATTTTCAATTAGGTAAGATTAGTTGGAGTGGGTTTATGGTTTTGATTTGTATTAACAATGTTGTGAACACAATATGATTTTGTTAAAACCCCCTTTTCATAATTAATTTGAAAAACCCTAATTGAGTTTAATTGATTAAAAATCAAGAAACCATAAACCCTAGGATGAGGATGATGAAAATTAGAACAAGTTAATGTAATTAATTACAATGGTGTTCTAGGAAGGAATACTTGAAAGTATGGAAGACAATGAGGATGAATTCTCTAGCTTGGTCGTTTTTGTGTTGTGTGAATAGAGGGAAAATAATCAGTGGTGAATTTTTGAAAGCGTATAGTCGAGTTCTGCTCCACGGTTCCCCGGATCCTTTGTATTTGGGATCCGCTAGTACAACTAGAGGATCCACCATCGTGGACATAAAAGAGTTGTTTGGCGTTATTTTGTAGTAGGCTTATAGGTTAGCTTACCAAAAATAGTTCGGAGGTATTAGATGAAAAATGTTTTTGGATGACGGCTTTTGATGAGTCTCATATCGAGGGTTCATATGTGATGACGACGTTAGTTTGACGAATCAAAAGCGATACCATTTTCGATAATAAAAAAGACGAAAAAGTGACGAGAGAGACTTCTAATGATGCTAGTGATTAATAAACAAAAAGAACTTATGAAGTGAATTGAACTCATGTAACCTATCTAATGAAGAGTAAAACATACCTCTATGCTTCTTGGTTTGGCATAATACCAAAAATACTTCATGAGCTTTTTAAAGTAATCCTTTGTACTTGGTGTACGTAAGTTGTGATTACTTTTTAGATCCTTCCTTGAATGTTGACTTCATTATTTTTTGAATGAAGATTTTGGAGAGATTCTAGCATGAAGATTTCTTGAGAGCAAAAGTTGTTAGAATCATCTATCAATGTCCAACAAAATGATTTAAAAGAAAATATGACCTTAAGAAGAAAATCCTTCTTTGTAGTTTTCAAACATACACGGATCGTATCAAGTCTTTAAAGTACAACATACTTTAAGAAACTTGGTAACGAAGCTCTGATGCCAATTGTGGAAAACTAGAAGGGGGGTTGAATAGTTTTACCAATTAAAAACTTCCTTTTAAATATTTAGATCGACTTATGTCAATCTATTTAGTTGTTTATGTTGGACGTTGATAGATAGATATATAAACGTAATGAAAGATAAAGAGTAAGCACATCACCACGACACAAGTTATTTATAGTGGTTCGCCACAAGGACACCTTCCTTGCCCTACTCCACTCCCCGAGTCACCTACTCGAGAGTTCGTAAGCACTACACCAACTCCTTATGGCGGAGAAGCCTTCACAACGCCGCTTAACCTTTTTCCCACAAAGCTAAATACCGAGTTCTTTCACACCAAGGTGAACCACACCTAACACAACGTCGCCTACCCTTTATACGGTGCTAGGCTAACCACCGAGTTCTTTCACACCAAGGAGAACTAATCCTATCACAACGTCGCCTACCCTTTATTAGGTACTAGGCTAAGCACCTAGTTCCATTTACTATGGAGGAGCTACTACCCTTCACAACACAACACCTAATCTCAAGGAGATCTACTCCTTGTTACAACACTATCAAGGATATCACCTTCCTTGTAAGTAAACAAATACTTGTATGTATAATGATGCACCTCATCGATTATACGACCTAGGCATTCTTCCCAAATGCTATTTGATTTGATTCTTCGAGCATCCTTCACTAATGCCTTTGACACAACGCTTGGCACCCTTCACTAATGCCTTCGTCTTGACACCTTTAGCATTCTTCAATAATGCTTAGACACGGATGATGAACATCTTTCACTAATGCTTTCATCTTTGACACTTTCGGCATTCTTCACTAATGCCCTCAACCCAACATCTATGGAGAAAGGAAGAACTATCAACAAGAGAACTTTAGTTGTCTTGATGATGACGAAGCATGGCAGCTCATGGACTTGAGCTTGCACGTCTTCAAGAAGTGGTGATCTCTCCTTTAAGAGGAACCTAGAAGATCACACAAAAACAAAAGACAAACTACATAGATCACTTTGAATATGAGGTTAGAGGGTTAGAATACTTGGGGAAAGTGTGTGTGTAAAGTGATGCCTAGAAAGGAAGAAATGGCTCTCTATTTATAGAGAAAATTTCTCATCGTTCCTCGGATCCCACGGATCCTTCCACTGGGATCCGCTAGCACAAAGCCGTGGATCCGTGGAACGCCCTCTTGCCCATGGGTATTTTTGGTTATGGGTCATGGGTCATGGGTTATGGGTTGATCCATGGTTTTCTTTCTAGATACAATGAGCTTGGTTAAGTGGTATATACAAAACCATGGGTTATGGGTCAATACCATTTGCTAGTTTTTACCCATTTAGTATATACTTGTTTTTACCCATTTTAGTATACTTAGCTTAAGTATATGCTAACCCAATATGTAAACACTAGTTGTTGTATAAAATCACTTATACTTGTTTTAGTGTTTTATGTGAAAACGTAAGTGTGTTAGGAAACTATTAACTCAAACTATTTACGTATTCTATTTGTTTCGTTAAAATGATTTTACGTTTGTTATCGACAAAACATTAGAAGATCGTAAAATATAAATAAACGTTTTTACGGCTTGTTTGTATTAACAAAGCGGGAAAATGAAAAGGCGTGTATGTGAAAGGTTGGTCATTTTATGCTACTTCTTGTGATAGACAAAATGCTAGGGTGGCTGTCAACTCAACGGACGCATCAGTTTTGTACACTGACACAACACTAATTATATTATAACTTAAACTAAACCTTCTATTTAAAACACAAACATAGCAATCAAAGGGGAAAAAATAAACATACAAAACAAAATCGAAAAGGATGACTACACCTATGCCATTCGTGAAGAAGTTGCGGTGTTGCAGGATCTAGTTTTGTTAGAGATATGATGATTGTTCGTTTTGAAGGGATGCGATCGTTGTCATGGTGGATGAAGCGAGTTGATGAAGAAGGCTCAAGAAATCGTGGCACGTGTGGCTGAAAGGGATTATGTTATTGGAGAGTTGGAGCTTTTATACCCATTTGAATCTTGTGTGGAAAGTATTTCATAATTAACCATGTCGCAAACCAAGATCCGATGTGCCGCAGAGATATTGGTCAATGTAATGAAGAAGCGTAAGCGAGCCTGTGAGCTTCTTTCATTCATAGAGAAGTCGAAAGGCATGGTGTACTAATTCGTTAATTGTTGTCTTGGAGGTGACGATGTCTTGTTTATGTTGGTATTTTTATTTCTAGTCATGTATCTTGTGTTGAATTTTAGTTTGACCGTTGTTGTGAAATGCGGGTCTAGGCTTTGGCAAATGGATGTAAAATATTTGAATAAATAAAAGCCATGGTTTCGTAAATAATTATATTATGGTCACCTTTAATTGTGCCTCGCATCTCATGATCTATTCTCAAAGAATACCGCCCATTGTTTCAAGAATAAACTGCTTTGAGCGGTCATCATTGTGAACCTGTTTACCTGGTTAATGCAAGTAAATCTCATTATTAAAATATGCATATGGGAATGTAACGTTTCAAACAAACAAAGTGTATCAAGTAAACGACACAAAAAAAACATCATGTTGTTGGTTTCCGACATGTCATATAAAACATAAACCCTAACAATTAGAATGAACCACTAGAGTTGAAGGGGGTATAATGAGCATACCTATAAAATATAAACCCTAATAACAATTTAAATAACTTTGAATTAAATAAAAAATTTACTAATAGAATATAAAATATAAAAGTGCACAGTTATTTATATTCATGTAGTGATCCCACCGATCTTCACCTTTTGGAGAAATATATGAACGAATACGGTAACAAAGTACATACGGGAGAGTACAACAAACCTGGATTTTTTCTAAAAATAGACGAAAAGGACAACGATATATTTTTATTTGGATTCTTCGCTGAAAGTGACCTAGTGTATAACAAGGAATGCGGGATGTTGATTGTTGGGACTTGGGACCATAAACCGATGTGTGGGTATAAAAGGTTTAAGTGTTTGTCATTCTAGGTCCCTCATGTATTTTACTACCATCACACTAACGACTAAAACCGCTAGTTAAAGTTAGAACTACTAGTGTCAAGACAATTTATCATATAAACGTGTTGTCACTACATGTTGTCTAAGGTTTCAGAATTAAGACTTAAAAATGTTATTACATATTAGTACTGCTAGTGTTGAAGACCAAATAATATAAACATGTTGTTACTACATGTTTTCTAAGGTTACTCCTGCTATACCAATGTTGGTTGACCTTTAATTTGACTAGTCACAAGGTAATTGAATATTTTAGAAATAGTGTGTGTTACTCTTCAATTAAATTCTCCAACCAGCTAGTATGGCACACCATTCAAGTGTAATAAATGAAGACGAAAAATACAGATGGTTATGCTAGTAGACGTTCTTATATAAACCGTCAATGCTATTCTTTTCGTTATAACATCGAAACCGATTGAGAAAATGGTATGCATTGGTTGCAGGATGGAAAGAGAAAACAAGTATGATTGACCTTAGATGCAAGGCGTGCACCGAATAGAGAAATCATGTGGTATTGTTGTCCAATGAATTTTTACGAAGCGACAACAATACTCTTTGTGGGGTTGATGCATATAGACTTGGTGGTGTACATGTTAGCGGTGGAAAAACAACTGCAGTCAGAGGTGAAGGTGTGATGGTATGATGGCGCTTGTATAGGTGGTTCCGTGAGTATCGAGGTAGAAGTGAGACTACATCAACAAATGATGAAATTCATGATTCTATGTGTACGTAACCCAAAGACCTTAGTGATGAAGAAACCCAACCACTTGCAAGTCGAATAACAAGTGAACCACCTAAAATGACCGAGCAATTGAACAAGCTGCAATTGATACACCTAGGTAATGACATGCTCGTCATTGAACAAGTGAGCCACGACCTATTCTCGTTATATGTTGTATTTCATAATATATGTAGACTAAATTGTATTATGTGTTTGTTATGTTATGCCAATGCAAGCACTTATTTAGTTAGCAAAAAATGGGTAAATCGAAACACTAGATAGACAAGATGCAAACTGTATAATCAAGCTGCAAAACTGTCAAATACAATTTTTTTAGTGTTTTTTATTTTATTATTATTTTTTTGAGGTGAAAGTGGGTGAATACTAACAAGGATGGATAAAGCACTAAAGCAGGAAGAGATAGTTACCATGCACGTGCCCAAAACATAGTTGAACACGTGTACACCCACCAAAAAATGCTGACGATTGAAAGGCAAAAAAAAAATTATCTACAGTCCCCCAATAAAATGAAGTTGCCCTATATGATAAGTTTCTACTTTGTTTAGTTATCTAAAAATAAAAATAAAAATGAAGTTGCCCTATAGGGTTGCTATCCTAAAACAGAGATCCCCCATCAAGGTTGCCATGATACACATCATACTATAAAGCATTCATACACAGTATTATGTAAACGGACACCGAACGAGATAAAAAACAGTGCATACTACGATAACCCCAAAGCGTATGGTTACACAAAACATCGATGTTAATTTTTTGTAATTGTTGAACATTTTTTTTGGTAATCATAAGAAGCACCAACAAAAAATGTTTAACAATTACATAACGTCGCTTTACAAAAAGGCTAAACTAGACAAACTATTTTGAGTTTTAAGTTATGTTAACACCCCGCTTAACGTTATCGGCAAGATGAGCATGCCGCATAAAAATACCTACACTCCAACCTTCCGCTCCTTAGAAACCAAGTTGCTTTTAATCCCGCACCTCCTCGACGGCGGTCTCTTGTTAGAGCCTTTATATGCCTCGACATCTTGAACTTCCGTAAGCCCGATCTTGGTGTTTGAAAGCAAGGCCTCCTTGCATAAGGTTTTCTAGAGACCTTATGACCGAATCGCCCTTAACGGAAGAAGAAGAAGCCCCAACATCCATAGATATGCACCCAAGAAATACCCCATAGTACCATTCATCGTCATCGAACCCAATGTCAAGATCAACAATTTCGCTAGCCAAAAATCCATGAATAGATTCTTTCCTTGACATTCAATTCCTTGACTTCTAGTTTGGAATGGAGGGCTTCTTAGGAGGTGACCGCCTTTCTTCCTCCTCCCATGCAAAGAATATCGAGGCGTAATTAGAAGTAGCAAGCTCCACAAGTTTATCATGTATTGCTATCCTGGCACGCGCTGGCTCATCAAGAAGATCCACAATTAGGTTATCATAATAGAAACATGCTAAGTTATCATGTGCATGTGCAATGTACAAGCCGATCAACCCACATTCCTCGGCAAGTTCAAACATCCTTTTAATGTCATTATCGCATTCAACAACCACAAACCGGTTGAAAGAGCAAATAGTGGCCTACATAAATACAAAGCCCGTATCTCACACTCTAACTTGTTGGCCAAAAGTCAAGCATTTGATTAAAGTTCATCCTTGTAGACTTATCGAACGCTTGCACAAGGGTGCGCCCATACGCGTAAGTTAATTTGGGCAACCGAATGAACTCACCATCGTAGTGAATCTCAACTACAAGATTCTCGATATATAGCGTGTAGTACTCCTGTAATAAAGGTAAATAAATGTATACAAATGAGATTAGCAAGTATGGACAAAAACCTAGTAAGGGCAAGTGACAATCACGAAGGTAATGGCAGTATACCTTGGCTTGAAATCAAATAAGGCAACCGGAGGCTTAGCAAGATTTTTGATGAAAGAGAGGGTCGAGATTGGCATTATGACTTGTGTACAAATGTGATCTAGATGAAGATTTGATATATATTAGAAAGGTTGTATTATTATTTTACTATTAATAATGTAGCTATTAATAGTATGAAAACTATGATCCGCTTATTTTAATATGGAAATAGTAATAGGTAAATTTTGGTTAATTTGTTATAAGTTTTTATGTGTAGTGTATTTGTGTAATGATATGGGAATAAATTAATTGACAAACCTATGTGTGGCCCTTTTAAATTTTTTCTTGGAATGGACGGCCAAATGTCATGATTAAATGGACGTCCAAATGAAGAATAAATGAACTGAGTTGTGGAGTTTTAAAAGAAAGATTATTTGTATCGCATAACAAATTTAGATGTAAATGTGTACATACTTTTACGCCGTGTCTCCCATTGTTTTTGAATGAATGTTACACGACACAAGGTTGTCGCATGCAAGGTATTGTATGATTATTGGTTTATGTATGCATGTTATAAGTGTCTTTAGTGTAGTAAATAGTTGTTATGAATTCATTGTCTAGTCATTAATGGCTTATGTGTGAATATATCAATAGATGGTGCATGATAAAACAATGAAAGTGTTGTTGGAGATAAGTTTAAAACTGTTAGTACAAACGATAAAATCTATGTTTATAAAAAACCGAATCATCTTCTCGCGATATGCTAGCGCCGACGCCGGATCATCAACGTGCAACGATAGACCATGTGCCAATCGATATAAAATATACAAACCCACACACCACAATCACCAAAATCCCACCTTGCTTAGGAACGCTTTCGCTAACCTAAATGAAATCTTATAGTCATTCGGATGTATTCCATCTTATCAAAACGCTTGCTTGCTCTAGAACAACCGGTAGTTTGACCAGAGAATAACAAACTGTTAAAATAAATAGACGGGTGATCTTGTAAGAGGCTTGTCGAAAAATGTTAGTATTATGTAATCGAAATAACCACGCTTGTCACCAAATTATTGATGAAATAAAGGTGTTTGTTCAAGCCGGATTAAATATGATATCTAGTGTCATGTTGTAAATTATATATGTGTTCAAAAGTATTATATGTTTTTATTCGTGATTCATAAACAACGCTCGAACATTTGACATGTGCTTCAAATATTTTTATTCATAATAGATTTCATTTCAATACATTAAAGGATAACAAAATACATCAACGTAGCAACAACATTCATGAAGATACCAAAACACAAAATATGACAATCACGTAACGCCGAGAGAGACCACATAACAAGGTAGGAGTAGAGGATTAATAATTTTGCAGCAGCTTGCCGTAAAGGAGATTTTTTGAGAACTTGAGCCGAGTCTCACTCATTAGCCTCATCGCCCCTGCTTTTCTCAAGCTCCTCGTCCCGAATTGCACGCAGATTTCCAAACAAGACCGCAAGCTCGACCCAACCACGCACTCCAACCGCTTGATTTGCTCGGCCCTCACAAAGGCAACGACGAGTTAGGTCGATCACCTTGCATGCATGTCACTTAAGAACTTGAAGTCACGCTCATTGTCACGCACAAACACGTTGTTAACCATGTCTTTAAGTAAGTTATCCATTTCTTTTGTAGTAAATTGTGTTGTGGCTAGTGTGTGTCCCCGACAAAAGTTGTATGATATTGGGATATATGTTGTCCGCTTATATAACCCAAATGGGGTGGGGGAAAGAGCGGGTGGGGTGACATGGAGTTTATTTTGAATTGAAGTCTATCCAATTAATGTGGATAGTCAAGTGGTGAATAGTTGAGTCATGTCAAGTAATTATCATGCACATTAGGCCAAGTTTAATTAATGAAGCTTCTCTTGTACTCAACCGATTCCCGCCACAAGATAACCATTTTGGGCAACTAGTTTCATTGGGGCAACTAAACCATTTGAATT
Organism: Chrysanthemum lavandulifolium; assembly: GCA_022545495.1. Taxonomy (NCBI): domain Eukaryota; kingdom Viridiplantae; phylum Streptophyta; class Magnoliopsida; order Asterales; family Asteraceae; genus Chrysanthemum; species Chrysanthemum lavandulifolium. The sequence continues at coordinate 381,371 of JAHFWF010000050.1, read as the reverse complement.
TTGTTTAGTTCCAAATGCAACAAAATTTTACGTCCCTTGGGTTAGAAAAATTATAAATTGAGTATGTTTTGTAAATAGACGCCATTAAACATGTTTATATTGATTACTTTTGGTTACATGAACTAACACACATATGCTATTATTATATGTACATATCGCTTATATTTTATGTAATAATACACTACCATAATATAACTCGACTTTTATATCATAAAGTCCGACTAAGTGTGCACTTGGTCGTGCTATTTCAATATTGAATGGATATTTTGTAAAACCCAAATCGGGATGCACATAAGTAGGACAAACTTTATTAATGAGGAAAGGACGAATGAAATGATGGTGGTAGCTAGTGGCATGTACTTGAAGGAACTAGTCCATTAGTTTTTCAACTTTAACTATTGCACAAAAAGGCACAAAGAAACTTGTGTCCAACAAGTTAATTGTTTTGGGCAACCACATACATACGATGGGCAACTAAATCATATGTGTCCATATTAAATCATGAACCTTATGTGCGCTTGTAAATTTAAAGTAATCAAGCTTGCTAGCTAAGTATATATTTCATATATCGTTTATATGTGCGGACACAATGTAAATTAAAATCGTGAAAATAAATTGTTAAAATACGGAAGCAAGCGATTTATGTACTTTATTTTGGTTGGTTCTAGTTAATGTACACATATTTTAGATAACTGTTGTTGGTTGTGGTATTCGCTTGATGTTACTACTATAGAGTATAGACAAGTAAGTATAACAAATGTTTATGAGAAACTATGTTGTTGGTTGTGGTAAATAAAAATTGGGATTTCAAATAAGAAGGACGGTTTATTAATGGTGAATAGATGTAAGGAAATGATGGTGGTACATAGTTGCATGTACTTGAAGGGAACTAGTGTGCACAAAACTCAAAGTCAAACTGCTACAACACAACACCCAAGAAACTTTGGCCAACAATAAATTTGTTCTTGGGCAACTAGACACAAATAATGGGCAACTACTCACAAGCATGGTTTATTCGTGTCTGGTCACAAAGTATAACAAATTACTGTATAAGTTTATTTATGTATGTGTTGTCCGTAATTGTATTATATATGTTGGTTATAAGAAGCATGGTGTCTGGTCACAAAGTATAACAAACAAGTAATAATATGAGTGGGTTATAATAAGAAGATACCTGTAAGCACTCCCTAACACGGACATACCATACACGTGACTCATAGTCACGCGTGTCGCCGCTATCATAGAATGTTACCACCCCGTAGGTATGTTAAATTGGGCAAGACACCGTGTTTAAAAGTCTCGCTGAGAGGAATAAAACCTAAAAGAAAGTTGGTCGTGTATTAGGATATAGTTGGTCAACGTCAAATTAATAAAAGTGACTTTTTATTTATCCGGTCAAAGGTAAATACAAGAATACAATTGTCGTGTTTGTATGTGCTGCTGATACGGCTTACGGCCGGTAAGCAATATGTTACTTACTAATGGACGCTTTAGATAATGGATAACGCTTTTCATGCACGGTCTTGGGTTGTATAGAAACCATCGCTTTGGGAAATTCATCCGCTTATGTACTTCCCGATATGTTGCTCCAACTGTTAACTACGGCTTGTGTTACCATAATCGCCGCTAGGGTAATCAATATACCGTTGGGATCGAACGACTACAAATGGAGGGCTCGCTTTTGGAAAGCGACTTATCTCATGGCAGTGTAAGACGCAAACAATTATGGCGAATTCCACCACCGGTGAGTATGAAGTCACAGACGCTCTAGAACTACGTTGAAGGCTCGACTAGTCATTCAAGGCTTTAAATCAACTAGTTTTGGATTGTAAATTTCATGCATACTTGGTCTCAAGTCTCAAGATGTTTTTTCAAAACTTTGTAACAAAGGTAGTAATCGCTATTGGAAATCTTACTACGGCTAGTGTGTATGATTCAACCGCTTGTTCTTTTGTTAAGTCCCGCTAGTGGATATCATGTTTTTGTGGTCAAGTTACACTTATAAGTTATAACTACTATGTTTATGAGCAATAGGATTTTTTGGCCTTTGTCACCGGACCTTTAGTGTCAAAAAAAAATTAATAAAAAAAAAAAAAAAAAAAAAAAAAAACAATGAATTGAAACATTAAATAAATAAATAATTAAATAAAAAAAAAAATAATAATAACATTGTGTAAAAAATTATAATAACTTGGTTGGAAGATTGAGTGCAAACTGCTCCAACTGCTAGCTTGCATGGAGAAACTGCTAGTGTTACGAAAACATCGCTAGTTAGTTTATCATGAGGATACCATGAAACTTATAAAGGAATTGACGGATAAATGTACTACAATGGAGTCTAAGATCACCGGCATACAAAAAGAAGGTATTCAGATTCGAGATGGAGCATACAGATTATAGCACTTTGGAAGCACTATCCAAAAGAAGGTATTTTGTGCCTAAGAAGAAACTTGATGATTTGGATTGTAAATATCAAATTTAGGGAGGATTGTTTGGTTTTTGGTTCTCATTGGACTAATTATTCAAAGTATGCATCAAATAGCATCTTTAAAAGAAACCACGGCTAGTGGCAATGGAAGAACCACGATAGATCAAAAGTCGTGGATAAAGTTTGAGAGTATCAAGTTTGTTAATACGTAAAGGAAAGTTTATGATTTGCTATCAAGTTTGTTCATGAACTACCGATTATTCATACTTTAAAAGATGAGGACAAATATCAAGTTTGTTCATACTTTAAAAGATGTCGCTTTTAAAGTTGCTATCATGAACTACCCGATTATTGAGTGACCGTAAATGATAAAAATAGGAGGAAATGAAAAGTAAATGTATTACCTGCTCAACATCATTCCGTGGCATGGGATACCTCGTCCCGTCTCGCATAAAACACGGCATGCCATTTTGAAGAAGAATCAACAAAGTAACTACTAACCATCGCCCAATTAGCATTCTCGAGGTCGACGTGCCACATGTAGTCAACCCATAGGTCTATATGCTACGATTTGCAAAGAAATAAAATACCAATTTAAGAAATGGTGAAAATCAAATACAGTGGTAAAAATATAATCAATAAGAATGCGATATAAACTAACCTCCCCGCTTAGCCAACCTTTTCTAGCGGTGGTCTAAGCAAACTAAGCGGCCCGTAAATTGCGGTCTACAAGATAATCATCTCGACCATGGAAATTTACACCGTGTCTATCAGATCACAGAGGAATTCTTCAATCTCATCGATGCAATGAAGAGTTTCGACTGAATGAAACCATCTACTTAGATCCTAGAAAACAGTTCAATGTATTAGTTTGATAGAGCATTATTGATAAGCAAGTATATTGACAAGTTCGTAAAACTATCACAATACCTCTACCCAAGGTTTCACTCTGTTAAGCTCCTCAAAGAATAGTTGGGTCGCTCATGTTAGGACCGTGTTTTTTATTTTACCGCTTAACCTCCCGATTGTTTTGTGGCGAAACAGTTCCATGAGAATCCTCTTGTCGGGTGGTAACCGACTTAAAGCCTTTTGAAAATGTGACGAATTCATAAATGCGCGCTTTTTCTTCTTCTCCTCCTCCAACTTCAACATGTCGCCTTCTTCCAACCGCAACCTATTAGCCTCTTCCAAATTTTAAGATGTTGGCCTCAAGATTCACTTATCTTCTTCCAATCAGAACCTTTCTTCCTCTCGCCAACGCGAATCTCAATTCCTCTAAAAGGAGATACTCCTCGAACAGACTAGCGATGACATTTGTATATAACGCCATACAACTAAATGCAAAGAAGAAATATTAACCCGAGCAACGCCCACGCCGATTCCGCAAGTCGATCGCTTTGAGATAAATGTTGTTAAGTGAATCGGAAAAGGCGCCTTGTGTTTGGAAAATGTGACTCAAAATCAAGTTTGTCCTGTAAAAATATGCATGAAATTTCTAAAATAAACAATGGCAATGAGAAATAACTATAGATTAGTTGAAAGGAATACCAAGACCACCGCTATGTCATGTGCAAGAACCCGTGAAGGTCTAAGTGTTAGGAAATTCCGCAGTGATGTTAAAAAAGTGAATCTACTATTCTTATATTATAATGAATATAAAGAGAACTCGAATAATACACTCAAGTTTAAAAACTTGGCGATTCGCACCGAAATTACATGATCCTTAAGGCTTTTGTTCGAACTACTTCCACTCTTGCATTGTTTTGAATTTACTTTCAAACCGCCAGACGCTGTCGTGACTTTTCCAAATTTCGAAAAGTAGGTATCAACAAGGTCAGGCTGGTCCCGACCGCGGTCCGGGAACGTAGTCATTGAAAAATCTTGGCTATCTATCCACCATGCACATTGGAACTCATGTATAGTAGGTCTCGATCAAGAATTGTAGTTGAATCCTAAAGTTCAAGAATGGTTAAAAAAATATATAGGGTTTAGTTAATTACTTTGAGATACATACGACAACATTTTATAAGGGATTCGTAATTAAAGTCATAAACTGCTAGTTCGGGCAATCATCGCAAATAATATTTCCACCGCTAGCTAGCTTGAAAACACCGCTAGTTCGCCAATCACCGCTAGTTAGTTTCGATTATTGTGGAAACTATAAGAGTCTGCTTTTGTAACTTTTGGTGATAACATATTTATTCCCAAATCATCACCGAGGCGGGTAGGTGGAAATGTAAGAACGACCCAACCAATGGCAACTCCTAATATGAATAGTTCTTTGCAATTCAACACAGTGGAGGAATCCCTAGACAACTGGCTAATTTGGGGGACATGGATGTTCAAGCTAGGTCTGATGCAATGTTAGACACATCTCGAATAGATGAGGGTAGTTTGGAACACCAACATGATTTGACGACTAATGGCTTTCTACATGATGACAATTCCAATGATCCACTTCTAGGACCAGTTACACAGTCAAGGTGGGTGAGGATAATATGAAACTCAATCTCAAATTGACGGATATATTCACAAGTATGGAGTCAAAGATCACCGGTCTTAAAATTCGACAACAACTCGCTACTAAAACAATCAAGAGGTTCAAAGCACAGTGGTAAGTGTTTTGGAGAGACTAAGAAGGCCAAGGTTCCATGCATTCGTGAAAGTGAAGAAACCGGGAAAGAAGGCAACCGCAATATGATTAAAAGTTTAGATGATGCATCCAAACAGGGAGGAGTGAGAGTACAAATTCAAAGCGACGCATGGAAGGTAAAGAAGCGATCGATGATTCTTTAAAGGTCGCAGCTGAAGAAAAGGATAAGGAAGTGGTGCAGTAATCGCAGTGTTGCCGCATCCGCCGATAGTATTGAAGTAACCATCGCCGCAACAACCGCCGGTATTATTATAGCCACCGCCAATTCAGACGCTTCAAGCCCGAGGCAACATCTCTACAATTATAAGCACCACAATAACACCAAAGACCAAAACCAAAATAAGCTCGAGAATGAGGTTGCCATACAATTGGTCAACATAAAGCAATCGACCCTATCCCCGCACCCAAACCTATTGCAAGAGTCTACATATTGGTGAAACTGCGTAAAGGTGTAGTTATCGAACCCGATATTGGAAAGGGTAAAGGGATTGAAGAGCCAACATTGAAGTTTAAAAGTAGAGAGAGCATATAGCCTTAATTTGCAAAGTACAAAATCAACTAATCCAATTGTTCATCCACCGAGAAAGATTGAGAATATTGTCGATTATGAAATTAATTTGGCCATCAAAGGCAAGCCTCAAGGTAGAATGAAAAGAAAGGCGCATGAATAAAAAGCATTTGATGAAGAATCAGTCCGATAAGATATTGTATGCTTAGATAGGTGGAAATGGAACATCTAATTTTGTGTGTAGGTTTACTTTTTTACCTATAAACAATAAATAAATAACAAAAAGTTTAACTGCTTACGCTTGAAAAAGGTTCGAACGATCAATTCTTTTAAAGATGGACTTCCTAGACCGTGCAAGTGCTCTTGGTATCACATTTGGATGTTTAATCCACCAAGCATGAGATTTTTCAAACGACTCAAGGATCCACACCTATGAGAATAAAAAATAAAAATGAAAATAAAACATAAACTTATATACAAATCAAGAAAATGTTAAGTTGGAAAATGGATACCGAAACCCAAACACAAATCCGATAGTGTGTATGTTGGACAATGTTTTGATCTTTCTTCAATCTTAAAAGGTGGTCATCCGCGCTTATCAAATACATTATGAAGTTGGTCGATAAATGAGTCCAAATATGCTCACCCCATGGAAAAGCATTCCAATCATCTAGATTATCAACTAACCTCATCGTATCATCCACCTCGCATGTCAACAAACGACCCATAAAGATCACCTCTAAGGCTAACAAAAGACAAAGACGTATAGCATCTTCATCAGATATTTGTCGAAACCGCTCTTCATCCTCGATAACACCAATAACATCTAAGTTGGTTAGAATATACCCTTGCTTGTCAGGAAATACCCTGTTACAAAAATTTAGAGAACCAGATGTATAGAACCCAAAGCTTACAGATCCAAACTTCAGACCGGTCATTAGACAAAACTCACGATGACCAAAATGTAAAGCATGCCCTTCAATGTAAAAAATGAAGGGCATATCATAGTGAGAATCGTCGACTTTATGCTGTTTCCTTAGCATATAATCTATGATGTGCGTTTCATGTTCAAAAACAACAGATCAATCCATCTTCCAAAGCAAGTATTCCTAAACAAGATGCGGCGTTTTGCCTAACTTTGCTTTATCAACCAAAAGTAGTTCAACATCGGTAATGATTAACTTAGCTTCATAGTCCTAAAAAGGTCAACAAAAAACAATTTAAATCGCACCATGGATGGAATCTATACCAATGTCGTAAACAATTGTGTATACGATGCATATAAACCACTCCTTATTAGTCTAGAGAGTGCCACTAAATTTTTAATGAACCGTGTTATGTTACATACCTAATGATTTACATCTACCGATTATACCCTACATAATTACGAATCGATGTATATAAAAGAGGAGAAATCAAAGGTATTAATCGAATAACAACAACGATTTGTTGAAGCATATAACCAATTGGAAATAAATAATGTACAATAAACAACGAGGAAAATATTTACGCACTATATTTGGCCACATTTTTAAACAAACTTGATCAATCCAATGTGGGTTGCACTCAACAATGTACCTTTATAGTCGGTGACATAACCGACGATACAAGGAAAAGAGGACCGATCAAGAAGACGGTCTCATTTGTGAAAACAACTTAGTTACAATGTTTTTATGCGAGAAGCAAAAACAGAGAAAACGGTAACTATGAATGTTTTTGTGCGAGTGGGAAATTGATTTTGAATACATATGTAATGTACTTTCACTATTCAATTGTGTACGTCTATGTAATGTAAAATGACCAAAAATCCTTTTAAAAATACGGTTGCCAAAGCTTTTTGTTGCCAAAAACAATACCTTACACACACTTGTCACGATGACACTTGTCATTTTCAAATTTAAAAGTGGTCCGTAGTGATAAACCTCCCAAGCGTGGTCTATTTGACCCAAAATAATAAATGTATCCAAATACTAATCACAGTTATGCATGAAACTATTAGCCAAAAAAAAGTCCAATGTCATTGGCAAGTTCGGTAAGCTTTTCTCTAGGTAAAGCCTTAGTGAGAGGATCAACTAAGTTGTCGTATGTGTGAACTTTCAATAGATTTATTTCACCTTCGCGGACTTCTTCCCGAACATAGTGATACTTCCGTAGAAAATTTCTGGTGCCCTTCATAACTTCAGGTTCATTGGCAAATATGATCATGGCAGAATTGTCGCAATACATATCAATAGGCGATTCAATTGAAGGTATAACACCAAGCCCTGAAATGAATTTCCTAATCTAATAATCCTCCATTGCAGCTATGTATTCATCTTTTGTCGCAGACATCGCTATCGTACTCTGCTTCTTGCTCTTCCAGTCTATTGCTCCTCCATTAATGACAAATACATAACCCTTTTGAGACTTCGTATCATCTTTATCACTTTGCCAGGACGCATCACAGAAACCTATTACACCAAGCTCTGTATATGTATTTCCACCATACACTATCTTTCGTATTCCTAAGATACTTCAGAATATGTTTAACAGCAGTCCAGTGAAGTTTACTTGGATTCTATTGATATCGACTGGTCATATTTTAAGCGAACGCCACATCCGACCTTATGCATCTCACAACATACATGATAGATCCTACTGCCAAAGCATAAGGAACTTTCTTCATGCGTGCCACCTCTGCAGGTGTTGAAGCACCCATATCGCAACATAAGCCATGCTTTACTTCCATCGGCAAATATCCTTTATTGGAATTTTGCATATTGAATCTCTTCAATATTTTATCATTGTAAGCGCTTTGACTTAAACCAATTAACCGCTTTGATCTATCTCTGTAGATCTTGATTTCCAGAATGTATGCGGCTTCCCCTAAATCCTTCATGGAAAAATACTGTCCAAGATATGCCTTAACACTTTGCAAACTTGGAATGACTTTTCCCATAATTAATATGTCATCGACATATAGGATAAGGAAAATTACATCACTCCCACTAACTTTGTGATATACACATGTCTCATCAAGATTTTGAACAAATCTATACTTTTTGATTTCTTTATCAAATCTCTTATTCCATTGTCTTGATGCTTGCTTCAATCCATAAATGGATCTTTGAAGTTTGCATACACGGTTTGGAAATTGTGGATTCACGAACCCCTCAGGTTGCTTCATATAGATGTATTCATCTAAGTGACCATTTAAGAAGGCGGTTTTGACATCCATCTTCCATATCTCATAGTCATAGTATGCTTCTATAGCTATGAGAATTCTAATAGCTCTAATGTCTGCTACAGGAGAAAAGGTCTCCTCGTAATCTACCCCATAGGTTTGAGTAAAACCTTGAGCTACCAGACGAGCTTTATAGATGTATACATTGCCATCCATGCCAGTCTTTTTCTTATAGAGCCACTTACTTTCAACTACCTTAGCATTTGGAGGTAAGTCAACCTCTTCTCAGACTTCATTTTCTTTCATGGATTGCATTTCTCCATTCATTGCAGCTTGTCATTTGTCCTTTTCAGGATCAGCCATGGCAGCTCTATAATTAGTAGGCTCTCCAAGGTCCCCTAATATAGTTTCGTCAACTTCTATGTTAAGACATAGACGTTCAGGTGCACGCATAGTCCTTACAGATCTACAAATGGGAACCACTTCAACTTCTGGTAGAGGACCCAGACTATCAGGCTCTACCGGAAGTACGTTAGTGTTTTCAGAAGGTAATGCATCTTCATGATCATCTTCCAGATCATAAACTCTCCCACTGAATTCTTGAGATACGAGATCCTTTTCAAGAAAATCTCCATACCTAGCAACAATTACTTTATTTTCAGTTGGATAGTAAAAGTAGTAACCCATACTTTCCTTATGGTATCCTACAAAGATACACTTTACATATCTCTGTTGGAGTTTATCTGCTGAGTCACGTCTAAGATACGCCTCGCAACCCCATACCTTTAAATAAGACAAGTTAGGAGCTTTACCATACCATATTTCATATGGTGTCTTATCAACCTTCTTGGTGGGAACCATATTTAGAAAACGAACTGCAGATTCTAAAGCATAATCCCAAAAGGATAAGGGCAGAGTAGTAAGATTAAACATTGATCGCACCATGTATAACAATGTACGATTCCTTATCTCAGATACACCATTTTGTTGTGGAGTATATGGAGATGTGAGACTTTGGACAATTCCATTCTCAGCTAAGTAATCTTTAAACTCTTGATAATATTCACCGCCTCTATCGGATCGAAGAGCTTTAATCTTATTTCCTAATTGCAGCTCTACTTTTGCTTTGAAAACCTTAAATGTTTCATACACCTCATGTTTATGCTTAAGTAAATAAACATAACCATGACGGCTGAAATCATCAGTAAAGGTTAAGAATTAGCTAGCACCTCTCTTTGACAGATGTCTAAGTGGTCCACACACATCAGTATGAATTAGACCAAGTATATCAATCGCCCACTCCATATTACTATGAAAATGTTTCTTCGTCATCTTCCCATATATGCATGACTCAAATTTATCAAATGATTCATCATTGATATTTTTCAAAAGCCCTTCACGTTGCAACTTTTGCATGCGAGTCTTGCCTATAAGAGCAAGTCTACAATGCCAAATATAAGAAGAATTTAAGTCTAACTTCATTTTTTATTGATGCTAAACATTGAATTATTATTGTTGGATATATTCCCAATCATATCAATCTCAAACACACCATTCACAGTAATTGCATTAAAATAAAATACGCCATTTAAAGAAACTAAAATTCTATTACTTGTGATAGTATGAGTAAAACAAAGATCCAACAAAACAGAAAAAGAAACAACACCTCTAATGATAGAAGGTGCATAATAGCAATTGTTTAATGAAAGTACTGAGCCCGAAGGAATACTAAACTAAACACTCCTATGCCTTCAACAACTGCGGGTGCTCCATTGCCCACATGCAGATATTGCTCCCCATAAGACAACTTCCTTTCCACTCTAAACCCCTGCAGTGTATTACAAATGTGAATACCACGTCAAGTATCATATACCCATAAATTAATTTTATGATTTAGTGTAAATAATTCAATCATAAATAAGTTACCTGAAGAACTGGCGCCCAAGGACCAAAAATTCTTCATCTTATTTTTCCGCAAATCATCGAGATTCAGAGCACAATTTCTCTTCCAGTGACCCACTACTTTACAGTAGTGGCAAGCCTGATCCTTCTTAGGATTCTATTTCTTCTGAGGAGGGTATTTCTTTGGTTCTGGTTGATAGGCCATAACTTGTTTACCCTTGTCAGCCTTTCCCCTTCCTTTACCCTTCTTTTTTGTACGCGGTTTTGGCTTGTTGATCCTACCACCCTGAATAGCAAGTACCTGGGGAGTAGGGGCCTTTTGAGGTAACCCTTTCTTGTAATTAATAAGCAATGCGTGTAACTTAGTTATTGTCTTCCCCACGCAATGCATATTGAAATTACGAACAAAACCATTAAAGTCCTTATTAAGGGACCTATTGATTAAGTTCACAACTGATGCGTGGGTTCGGGGTCGAAATACTTCCTTTTTAACGAGCAAGCTTTACAACCCACTAGGAAGTGAACCTAATCGTTGCATCGTAGTATGAGAAAGCCCAGGGGGTTAATCGTTCTATAAGGGAATAGAGATGCTAGTAGAGATGTATGACGAGAAGGTGAGGTTGAGGGTGATTCTTTTTAGCTTTTTAAATTTTTTAGAAAAACAAGTAAAATCTCGGGGTTTAGGAGTGGGGTGGTACTTCTACCAATTTTAACTACTAATAATTTAAACTAAAAAACTAATTAACTAATGAAAAGGAGAAAATAAGCTATGGATTGATTGGTATGTTCTTATGATAATTAAAAACATGTTTACTTTGATATTCTTACTCTCTAGTTATCTCTTATTGGTCGGTTAAATTGTCACATCCTCATCTTAATTGGTGCATTGTATTTCGTGTTAGTCATAGGGGGTGCCTAATTCCCTAGTTCTATAAATCGTAACTCTCCTCTAGACTATCCGGGATCGCCAAGTACCGTAGTATCTCCCCCGAATACTCTATTATCCTAAATCTAAAACTCACGCAATAAACACAACGATAGCTCAAGTGCACTCTCAAGCTTTGTGCTATTTAGGACGTTCAAGCTCACAACAATTAAAGAATAAGCCATTTTCCTTACTCTAGCGTCTACCAATTAAAACAAGAGACAACCTAACAATAATCAACAACTAGGTTTCATAGATCTAAGCAAACACAATAATAATTTAGCTACTTATGATAGATAAGCATGCACACACACAAACAATTGAACATAGGATAAACATGGTGATATAGTGGATTAACAAACTTATCTTTGAGTGTAAAGAAGGGTTGGGAACCCTAAAATACTGCCCAAGTCGGACTATGAACGAACTAGTGTTTGCTCTCCAAAATATTACACATAAAATACAGACAATTCGAAGTCTATATATAGATATACAACTACGACGGCGTCGCCTTTTGATGGTGACGTCGTCTAGTCACCTTCATTAGGGTTTCGTTTGCGACAAGTCATCGTTGGGATGACGTCAGTTAAGGAAGTGTGACGCCGTCGGCTTCATAAAGGACGTTGTCTTGGAATGGGTCTCGATCGTTTGGTGTAAAATAAAGGGTGACGCCCTCCAGAAATAAGGCGTGACGCCGTCATGTTGTAAAACCAAAAAGTGACATGTCTCGTCGCTTAAGACTTTTTAGAAAACCTTGTGAGCGACGGCGTCGCCCTATAGATTGGGTTTCTTCATGTTTTCGCTCCTTTTTGTCCAAATATACTTGATTCCATCATTTTGCTTCCAAAAGACCTAGAATGTGAAAAGGAACGATTTTAAGTAGTAACGGATATAAAATGTGTCGATTTAGAGCTTAAATGACCCCCTAAAAACGTATGTTTTAAATCCTTATCAAATATCCCTACACTTGGAATTTGCTTGTCCTCAAGCAAATGTGCTTTTGGCCAATCAATTTATAAGTTAGGGGTCATTTAGTATTGGTTTAAAATAGTTTACAACAAGTACAAGCGCCACAAAAGTCAAAACAAGCACGAAAATTATACACTAGCACCTCATAATTGGTGTTTGGATTCTCTTATCTCTCAGGTTTATATGTAATATAATATGTAAGGAAATGGAAGATAACATTCAATACCTGGCATAGTACATAGATTACCATAGGCTTGAGAATAGTTCAAACCTCCACCGCTTTGGCGTAAGCACATAGGAATAACTATCTATGAGGTCTTTACAAAGGGTTATAATGTTAGGCTTTGGGTAAGGAAATAAAGGGTTTTGTTGGATATGAGGATATTTTAGTGGTGGCAAGTCAAAAATCTTATGTTACAAGCATGTAAGACGCGGCGTTGCTAAGCCAAGACTCGACTCATTAACACTAAATAACAACTTGCATAAACATAAACATAAAGATAGATGTAGGATGGTAGCTAATATGTTTTTCTCATTTTTTCATTTTTTTCATTTTTTTTTATACCTTTTTACTCTACCATCCTCTACGATAACATCAAAATAAAGGGATTTATAAGAGCATTCCTGCACTTGAGTTTTTATTTCAATAACACTAATTGACCCGATTTGAAAAGATTAAAACACTTGGAGTACTTAATTACGTAGAAAAAAGGAAATTGAATTTATCGTTCCTTCCCGTTACTCCATAAAATACTACTTTAACCCATGAGTCTCAATCGTCCTAAAACTGTGTACAAAGGATATGACTCGACTTAGCAACCATGCAAGTAACTAGATAATTGAACAAAGGGTTTAAACAATGATTACAATAATGCACTAAAGATGAGTGCATACAAGGTAGGCTAAGGCGATTTGGGTGTAACATTTTGGGGTGGATTGTAAACAATACTCTTCATTGATATTCCGGAAACCGAAACATCACGAGAACTGCGAAAATGATAGGCTTTGAGGGGTTAACTAGGGGTATCGTGTACTAAAGATGAGTACATCGCAAGGGTGTGGTGAAAATTAGTCAACCGATGTGGATGGCATAATTAAATTACAGGTTTAAAACAAGGGTTATCCTAATGCCTCTTATCATTTAGTTAATCCTAACTACACGAATGTAGTCTCACTAGCGATCTTGGAATGCATCACAAAATAAGTTCTAGAATCTATTATACTACCGATACACTCACTAAGCATTAAAGATGAATGCTTTTATTCCTAAAAATCTATGGGCTAACCTCACATTTTTGGGGTGGAATTTGAGTGGTATACGGTTTTTGTGCTAGTCATATAATTCCTATCCATTAGACGTTTTATTAAGACCAAAGTTTTACTCGTAAATGCCATAAAAAATTTTAAATTTGGTGCTAAAATTACCCTAACAATTATTTCTCATAGTTTATTACACAATTTACCAAGGACAAGACAAAAATCAAGCGAGTGAATAGTTTCTAAGGTCCCGTTTTATTCTTCCTCCCTACATTTAAACTGAACATTGTCCCCAATGTTCCTCAAAAATATCAAAGTTATGATAAAGGAATGTAAATAAAAGAGTGAAAGAAACTAGTACTCCCCTGATTAGCTCGGTAGGATATGCGTAAAGTTGCGGTTAAATCCTCCTCCAAGAAGAATGAGCAAGTAATAAGTGTTGCTTCCATCATGTACTTCTTCTTCTTGTCTAATATAACCTGCACACTTATAAGAAAACGAAACGAAACCTCGCGTAAAATCAACGATATAAACTATATATATAAAAATAAAACTACACTAGAAAGCAAATAAGATATAATGCTTGTGGAATGGATGTAACACCCCAACCTGACAAGGGTCTAAAGTGTAACATTTATGGCGACAAACAGAACATTATGCAAGCGGAAGACTTTAATAATACAATGGTTACAAAGGTATTCTAAGGAGAATAATAATGTATTAAATCTGAACGAAACAACTTCCAAAACTAAGATACAAAATAAGTCAAAATGAAAACTCCAAGTCCAACTCTAATTCATGAGAAGCTATCAACAGTATAGTCCACTAAGAGCTCCTAAGCACTCTTCACTCAAATCCCAACTTTCCTCTTATAACCTGCCGCAGGAAAAGAAACGCGGCTGAGCTTAAAAATCCCAGTTAACAGATATATAGAAAAGATAACTAAAGTAACTGAGTAACTGAAATGAAATCATAAGGATCTGCTAGAAGAAAAAGATATAAGTCAAAATAATTAGTAAAGCGATCAGATAATTGAAACGAAACCACGAAAACCTGCTGAACCAGGTATCAATGAAATATGGGATATATGATAATGGAATCAAAGCATAACAAGGAATATGAAACGGGTAATAATCATAACAAGGAAAATGCCCAAGTAACAAACATATATCATATCACAACAAATTATACATAGGAGCTGCAGACTCCAATAGTGAAATGAGGTGTATTACACACACACACAAGTCCATTTACTAAATCATAACGAAACTAAGTACCTAGGATGCATCCATACACTCCCTGCAAAACAAATATACATATACCAGTTCTAGACTAAGCATACGTACAATATACATGGTCCAAGTGCGATATATATATCAATATAAACAAATGGGAACGCTGTGGACAAAGACCCACCTCCAAAGATAGTGTCAATACTATTGGTGCATCAATGGCACGACCATGGAACCCCCATGACTAGTAAACAAATAAACAAATATGAGCAACATAAATAGGCAAATGACGAATACAATAAGCATGAGGGACAATTAATGATTGTCCAACTAAGATAATACCCACTGAAATGAATCATATCAAAAGAATAGCAAATGCATAATAGCCAAATGTGGATCATATATCGGAATAGCAAAATGGAAAATGAAATAGATTACAAGTCTTGAGAAATCTTTAAACAAGAAACAGAGTATAAATGGATTGAGAAATTCTATAAATCATTTAAACATTGTGTTCATAAAAATATTTTTTCAAGAATGGTTTCCATAAATGTATTCCTTCATGTTCAGTTTTCATAAAAGTAATTTATCATTCATATAAAAGTGGTATCGCATCGGGTTCATAGAAATAATTTTAAAATAGTTTTTCTCAAAACCTCATCATGATATATATTTAAGAAAGGTTTTCATACGAAGTCATACTATCAAAAGGATTACAAGTATCAAAGATTCTAATATGAATATTGAAGTCACAATAGCGAATGAACGAATCAAACCATATCAGACAGAATAACCAAACGAATATCAAATGAATCATAAATCAGAATAGCAATTATCAAGGAATCAGGTCATGAGTTACCCTTACTGAGAAAGAGTGGAATATTTGTACCTTAGCAAATGAAATGAAAGTAAACGAGGAAATGGAACACAAGGACACAACGTCACGCCTTCTTCAATGGATCTACACGAATTAGGGTTCGTATTGTATTTATTAGCTCATTTATTACTCCCATTACTGATTTTATAAGCTCATTAATAAACAGATTAGCAGATTTAATATTTCTGCCAATTATAGTAATTAGGTTAAGATTATAATGAAACCAGTTCAAAGGGTTACATAGGTTCAAATATTAATTAACATCCACATAAGAGTTCAAATGTATTTAATTGAGTTTAGTATATTCCAATTTTAGTAATTACCGAATTATATCAAAACGCATACCCGGAAAACAACACAAACAATCTCGGCATATCACAAAACAAATCTCGGCAATTAACCCCCACCGAGATCAAACCATCTTGGATCTCCATGCACCCCGAGATCAAACCAATCACACCTATCTCGGCCTATTAAAACTATCCCGAGATCACATTACACACAACACATACTTTATTTCCGATTATGGTCCAGTTTGCACGATTTTATTGGCATACCAAGAAGGAAATTTAGGTTCCCCAATTTTACACAGTGAAACATATAGGTCTTAAGTAATTATCATAATTTTCCCAAATTTTATAACCATGCGTAAGTATTTTATAAAAATCGTTTTCTCCAACTGTTCCAGAAGTATACAGTTTCAGACACCCAATTTGTTTGTAATTAAAATACGTATTTAGCCTATTCCAAAAATTCCCCAAAAATTCCAGAATTTAGTTAAGATATGAGGTAACATCTTGCAGAAATTAGAGCTTCCCAAACTTCATATTTTATTAAATAAAATCCCACAAGTCGACTGATTTTCCAGACCGGAAACACAGTTTTGACACATCAACTTCTAAAAATTAAACGGATGCCTTCCCGACCTCCAATGACCACGAAAATTTATATATAGCAAGTATAGTGATTGAACTTATGTTTAGACTAAAAAAAATCACCCAAAGCATGTTGGCATCATAAGGTTACACCCTTAGCAATCAGACCCACTTTCTGGACAACACTCTTCACATAAAATCATAACAATACTCTAACCTTCATAACCCTAACCGGCTTTAATTAGTTGTCTAGGTTTCCTAGGTTTAGCACAATGTTAACATCAGGTTTTATACCCCTAATTCGACACACAAACATACACAAAACACCACAAAGATTAACGAGCACAAGCCACCACAATAGCACATGAAATCACAACCAATTCTTATACTCACAACCAAAATTATAATTCCACTAAATCTGATTATTAAGCAAGTCATATAAACATGAAATCTTAATCATACATTAAGCACATAAACCATAATCACACTAGCATGGAATCATATAGCAAATACATCAAAAATCTAATTTTACATGTGTGTATTTGTGTCGAATTGGAACAGAAAAGAACAAGCGAATACATGTTACCTAGCAGCCACGAATCAAAAGAGAAACAAGTAAGAAAACACGCCACGAATTCACCATGCAAGAAACAAATCTAGTTCTTCTCTTTCCTGAATTTCTTGAGAGCTCAAATAAGGTTTTTAGGGTTTATTTAGATCGATATTGGGGAGATTTTTAGGAAGCCGATTAATGTGTTTAGGGTTTTCAAATATTCGGTACATGAAGGAGAAATGGAAGCTGAATAATGTGAATCGGGGGGAGGGATAAGGATTTCGGTTTATTTAGGGATTAGGATTAGACACAATATCTTTTATTTTTGGAGATAATACTCTCGGTTTAATTTGTGTTCTTATCTTCGCTAGTGAATGCGTGTGAATTGGCTAAGTATAAAAAGAAATTTGGTTCCCATGTTGACAAGAAAATGTGTGTCGAGTACTATGTAGCCTAGGATAAAAAAATTAGTTTAGGCAAGTTTAATTATTTAGTTAATCATAGTTTAGGATTTAACATATTTATTTGTTTGACATAAGGTTTTTAATCACTACTTAATTATTCAAATAAACTTAGGAAAATTCAAATTAAATTAAAAAAAAATGTGAATCTGAATTTTAGGGATTTACAATGGATGTTTGCAGATTTTCTGGAAAATTAAGAATTGAAAGTTTCCAAAAATTACAAATCAGGCAGAAAACGAAATTTTGAATCTGTTTATACATTGCCTGACGTCGTCAGGCTTTAGTCGCGATGCCGTCAGGTTGTTCTGACAGAAAGGGTCTGGTGCATTTTCCAGAAAATTCTAGAAAAATTACTTCTTTAAAGACCTGGAAAAATTCCTGCAAAACATCCATTATGATTCGATACAAACATTTGACTCTAAAAAACACACAAATATATACAATTCCAATTATTGATAATCTCATGTTCACGCAAGTTCTAAAAACATATGTGATCTTCCCTACACTTATCTTTTTGTAAAATACCTTTATATGCAATTAAGACGAGGTTAAAAACAAAATAAAACTTTTTCACAAAACAAACATGAGAATTAAACAACAATGAAAAAGATATATAAAGACACAAAAAAAATGAAAAACAAACAAGCAAACAATTAAACATGTGTTGCCTCCCAAGAAGCGCTTTTCTTTATTTATGAGTCTTGTAGCTAGACTCGAAGTCATACCCTACGTGACTTTATTACCATCATCTCCTTCCTCATGACGATTTGATTGGGGTTTTCCATAGCATAGCTATGTCCGATTGTGCATTTTTCTAGGAAATCATCATGCCCCCATTTGGTTCTATATTTTGGTCCTAGCTTCACGCATTCTTTATAGAATCCGAATATCTTACTCATCACATAATCTACTCCTCTCCTTTTATCATCATCATTCCTAAAGTAGACCGATAGCTTAAGTTCTTTCTCATTATTGGATAGTGACGATAATTGCTCAATCTTGAACGACATTTGGTAGGCAATTTCATCGGTCTCGTCCTTGAATCTAACTATCCCTAATGATGGGTCATAAGTCATTCCGGAGCTATCAATGAATGGCTTTCCTAGAACTACATGGGACAAGCTAGGATCTATAGCCGTGCTAATATCTTCCACAATCACGAAATCCGTTAGGTACGTGAAGCTTCCTACATAAACCGGGCAATCCTTTAATTCGACTGAGGAAATTACATCTTATTCTAGGATCATCAAGATCTTGCCTACTTGGGATAGGTCTTTTCATCACCCAATTATAGTATATGCTAGTCATAATGTTTATTGGGGACTTGCGATCGATATAGGCCTTTGCCACGAAGAGGTGTCCTACGCAACATGGTATGTTGAGATTTCTAGGATTTCCAATGGTGATGTGTGGAGATCTCATAGTATAAAAGGGACGAAGGTCGCGTACTAGGTGTGGGTGGTATGAAAGTTCCTCTACCGTAGGAAACTTGTTGAAGTATTCGTCACCTACTTCGTCTACTTCTTTAGTTGTTTCGTCCTTAGGAGTCTCACTAACCTCAAGCGCCGTCTCATGGTTTGCTTCGTCATTATTCCTATTTGGTCTCACTAGGGTGATGGCATTGACAAAGTGAACGTGTTTTGATAAAGACGGGTCACTATTTTCATTGCCTAATTGTGAGTGAGCGAGAACTTGCTTGGGTCCTTAATCTTTACAATGGGAGCTTTTTTGGAGGAGTGGGTCGAAACGGCATTAACCTTCTCGGTTGTCGTCTTATCAACATGATTGTTAATGGCTTTCAAGAGGTTATCTATCTTCCTATCCATCTCGGCTTGTTGTTGATTGAAGTGATCCGAAAGCTTGGTTATTTGGGCTTCTTGAGATGTTGCGAAGTTTCGCATCATCCCTTCCAAGTTACGTTGACTAGGACCATGAGGGCTTAAATCGTATTGTTTTGGCCATGGGGAGTCGTTAGAAGTGAACTCTTTGGTTTAACTCCAATTATAGTCGGGTTTGCCCTTCCATGCCTCTCGGGCTTCATTGTAAGTCCTAGGTCCGGGGGTTATCAGGAATCTTCCTCTCGCTCCGTTGGTGCGCACAGATGCATAGTCCACGGAAGCTCGTTCGGGGATTCTCGTGCAACTATGAGTGTCATGATGACCATTACATAACTCACACAAGGAAGAGACTTTGTTCACTTGGCGTGAAGGTTTCGGAGCTTCGTAGGAACTCATAAGGAATTTGACTTGATCTTCAAGTTTGAGCATACTATGATTGGAAGGTTATGAGTCGAGTGGAGGCAAGGATATTGCCTTTACGGTTTTGGGCAACTCACGGGGGTCATTCCAACACTCGTTGTCATAGAGGGCAAGTTCCTGTATAGTGCCCCACGATTCTTCCGCGGTTAATTCACTAAGCTTACCACCGACCGCTTGGTCAATGGTTTTCCTTGTGGAGAGATTGACATGATCATAGAAGATGTTAATACAAATAAACCATAAAAATGTTTATTTATATTTTACGATCTTCTAATGTTTTGTCGATAACAAACGTAAAATCATTTTAACGAAACAAATAAAATACGTAAAACGTTTGAGCCAATAGTTTACTAACACACTTTTACTAAACATATTAAAACTATATCAAAACATGTTTAGTAAGTGGGTTATATAAAACCAAAGACATTTTTATAAACACTAAACAAATAATATTGTTTATATCTTATAGAAATGCATATGTATAACAACTAGTGTTTACATAATATAGAAATGTACATATATACTTTTTATATATTGTAATGGGTAAAGTAATGGGTAAAAACCAAAGTCCATGACCCATGACCCATGCTCCATTGACTTGGTACAATGAATGTTGTTGGGTAAAAACCTAAGTTCATAACCCATACCCATGGAGCATGATACATAACCCATCACCTATTGCATGACATCATGCATGAAGTCATGTTAGGTATTATCTATGATCCATGACCCAAAGTCCATGACCCAAGATCCATAACCCAATGTTTAGGTACATTGCATCTTGTTGGGTATTCATAATCCATTACCCATAACCCATGGTTCATAAACCATAACCCATAACCCGGTTTGCAACCCGAAATCCGGACTAAACTGACCCAGTAGCTGGATCCCTAGGTTTGCACTAGTCGGATCCCTATGGGGAGGGATTTGAGGGAATCGTGGGACAACAGACAAGTTTTTGTCTATAAATAGTGAGCCATTTCTCTCTTGCTCTCTACCACTATACTTTCTCTCAATATTGTAACATCTCTAACCTCTGATCCAAAAGGATCATTCTATGTAGTTTTATGTTTGTGTGATTCTCTAGGTTCCTCTTAAAGGCGAGATCACCACCTCTTGAAGACGTGCAAGCTCAAGGTCATGAGCTGCTAAACTTCGTCATCATCAAGACCACTGAAGTGTATCTTGTTGATAGTTCTTTCCTCTCTTCATAGAAGTGTTGTGTTGAAGGCATTAGTGAAAGGTGCCTAAGGGTCGTGTCGAAGGCATTAGTGAAAGGTGCCAAGGGTGTACATTCGATATGGTGCATCGATGTACAAGATAGATAGTTTGGGTTAAAGGATATTGATATCCTTTTAGTGTTGTAACAAGGAGTGTGTCACCTCTGGGGTAGTTGTGTTGTGGTGTAGTGTTGGGTAGTAGTTCCTCATTTGTAATGGAACTCGGTATCTAGCCTTGTACCGGATAAAGTGTAGGCGACATTGTGATAGGTGTGGTTCTACCTCGTGGAAGAACTCGGTGTCTAGCCTAGTACCGGATAAAGAGTAGGCGACGTTGTGAAGGCTTCTCCGCCACATTAAGGAGCTTGTATTGTGTAGTGCTTACGAACTCTCGAGTGGGGTACTCGGGGAGTGGAGTAGGGCAAGGAAGGTGTCCTTGTAGCCGAACCACTATAAATACTCATGTCGTGGTTTTGTGTTTCTTTACTCTTTATCTTTGCATTACTTACTTATATGCTTATCTATCATTATCCAACACACATATTAAATAGATTGACATAAGTCTATCTAAATAGTTTAAAACCAAGTTTTAATCGGTAAAAGTTAAGGTTGTCAAGATCGGGATCCTATCCAGGATCGTTTTTGTCTTTGCAAGATCGTGATCATAAGATCGGATCGGGATCTTAAGATCCTACTCTAATGTTATTTCTTAATAGTTTATGTAATTTTATACAAATCTAAAAATTCTAATACATTATAACCACAAAATACTATGAATGTTTCATATAAATGTTGTCCTAAATTATGATTATAAAAAGTTTAAAAAGATTAACATGTTGTTTTTTGAATTCTACAAACAAACAACCCATAAATTTGTAGTTTTTTAGTTTTTAATCCGAGAAAAGTATGATCGAATCGGATTAGATCGTAAGATCGTATGGTCAAGATCGAGATCCTATAAGATCTTAAGCTTGCAAAGATCCTATGTAGGATCCGGAATGTTTTTGCTTTGCAGTATCGTAAAATCGTAAGATCATAAGATCAGGATCGGGATCCTGACAACTATGTCGTAAAACTATTCAACCTATATAAAGTGTTTCACCTTGACGTTGTTGGAACATCAAGATATCATTCCTAAGCTTGATGGTTCTCCCCGGTGGGAAAAATTTGGCGAGGAAATGGGTGGTGAGAATCCCAACTTGAGATGGTTCATGCGGGAAGTCGCTCAAGCCAATTGCTAGCCTGGTCCTGTAGAGAGAATTGGAAGAGATACAATCACGTGGTCTCTCGAGTGGTAGCATCAAGGTCAATGGAGTCAACGATTTTAAGTAAATCCTTGAGATGCTGATTAGGATCTTCGAAACGAAGTCCATGGAATGCACATCCGTTTTGCACCGACCGGATGGTGTCGGATCGCAGGGCCGTAGTTTGAGCTTGATGTGGAAGCTCGATGGTATTCTTATAGCCTTGATGTCTTGGTCTAGAGTATTCACCAAGAGTACGGCCTCAGGCGGGTCGAGTGGTGGTTGATTGGGTAGTGGTAGTGGTTCATGTGGTGGTGGATTGTTGTTGGGTGGATTATCACCCATGATGAAAAGTGACAAGGCTACAAATAAAAAAGCACAAAGAAGGGGAATAAAATACAAGAAAGAAAAAAGGAAAAAAGAAAAAAAGCTCACTTGATAGGAATCAAGCGAGTAGACCTAATCGAGATAGAGAACTAACTAGCTATTCTATTTCCCGGCAGCAGCGCCAAAAACTTGATGCGTGGGTTCGGGGAAACTTTACAACCCACTAGGCAGTGTACCTAATTGTTGCAGTGTAGTATGGGTAAGCCCAGGGGGGTTGATCGTTCTCTAGGGAAATAAAGATGCTAGTAGAGATGTATGACGAGAAGGTGAGGTTGAGGGTGATTCTTTTTATCTTTTTATATTTTTTAGAAAAACAAGTAAAATCTCAGGGTTTAGGAGTGGGGGGGGGGGTGGTACTTCTACCAATTTAACTACTAATAGTTTTAACTAAAAAACTAATTAACTAATGAAAAGGAGAAAATAAGCTATGGATTGATTGGTATGTTCTTATGATAATTAAAAATGTGTTTACTTAGATATTCTTACTCTTTGGTTATCTCTTATTGGTCGGTTGAATTGTCACATCCTCATCTTAATTGGTGCATTGTATTCCGTGTTAGTCATAGGGGGTGCCTAATTCCCTAGTTCTAAGAATCGTAACTCTCATTTAGACTATCCGGGCTCGCCAAGTACCGTAGTATCTCTCCCGAATACTCTATTATCCTAAAGCTACAACTTACGCAATAAACACAACGATGGCTCAAGTGCACTCTTAAGCTTTGTGCTATTTATGACGCTCAAGCTCGCAACAATTAAAGAAGAAGCCAGTTTTCCTTACTCTGCGTCTACCAATTAAAACAAGAGACAACCTAACAATAATCAACAACTAGGTTTCATAGATCTAAGCAAACACAATAATAATTTAGTTACTTATGATAGATAAGCATGCACACACACAAACAATTGAACATAGGATAAACATGGTGTTATAATGGATTAACAAAATTATTTTTGAGTGTAAAGAAGGGTTGGGAACCCTAAAATACTGCCCAAGTCGGACTATGAACGAACTAGGGTTTGCTCTCCAAAATATTACACATAAAATACAGAAAATTCGAAGTCTATATATAGATATACAGCTGCGACGACGTCGCCTTTTGATGGTGACGCCGTCTGGTCGCCGTCATTAGGGTTTCGTTTGCGACAAGTCATCGTTGGGACGGCGTCAGTTGAGGAAAGTGACGCCGTCGGGCTTCATAAAGGACGTCGTCTTGGAATGGGTCTTGGTCGTTTGGTGTAAAATAAAGGGTGATGCCCTCCAGAAATAAGGCGTGACGCCGTCATGCTGTAAAACCAAAAAATGACCTGTGCCGTTGCTTGAGACTTTTTAGAAAACCTTGTGAGCGACGGCGTCGCCCTATAGATTTGGATGTCGTCAGGTGCATAAAACAGCCTTGGATTCTTGACTTTGTCGTTTTCTTCATGTTTTTGCTCCTTTTCGTCCAAATATGCTTGATTCCAACATTTTGCTTCTAAAAGACCTAAAATGTGAAAAGGAACGATTTTAAGTAGTAACGGATATAAAATGTGTCGATTTAGAGCTTAAATGACCCTCTAAAATGTATATTTTAAATCCTTATCAACAACAATATCTTGTTCATAGATCTTGCTAAGTGCTTGCAGTTGGTCCATGTAACCCTTCATTTCCAACACATGTGCACTTACGGGTTTACCTTCTCCCTGCTTATAGATGTGAAGTGCATCAATCAAATCATAGATTTCAACAGCTTGGGGTTTCTCAAACATTCGTCTGAGTTCGTTGAGTATGTCAAACAGGAAGTAATTTTCAAACTGCTTTTGGAGAGCAGGTGTCATCATTCCCAACATCAAACAAGCCACTTCATTATGACGCTTGTATTCAACTTTCCACGCCGCTTTTTCCTCATTAGAGGCGTTAGCTTCGGGTTCAGCAGGGCATGCCTTATACAAATAATCCAGTTTATCAGCCACTCTACAGACAATTTTCAGAGAAAGATAACAGTCATTGAAATTTTGTGAGCCAGTCAACTTTTCTCGCTCAAAGAAAGTTTTGAACGTAGAACCTAGTGTAGTGTTATCGTTTTGAAACATTTCTACAGAAAAAAAGTTCAAATATTAGTATTTTTGATAATACAACTTTTCAAGAAAATAAAAAATACCCAAGGTAATATACATATAACCATAGAATTTTCTCGAAAAACTAGGATCCAAATTATCATAGTTCCATTACATCAGTTGATCTGCTAGTAACGAAAGCACATAATAAGGTAATTTGTCAAATAATAATTGGAAAAACTTTTCCAATTCCTAGATCATTGTGGGATTTACATTACCAACAACATTGCAATGTAAACATGTTTTATCCCCATCTTGTACCTTGAGTCCAGTTCTCACTTACTACTCAATTTAAGTCGTCTAATTTAAAGAACTGCAAATGTGTCCAGTTGAGGTCTGACTCAACATGAAGATTTACCTTTCCATCACAATCTCGCCAAGTTCCCACATGACGTAAATTGCAACTTCAAGTGTTCCTTTAACTAGATGGCACTAACTTGATTTTAAAGGGTACTAGTTTTGATGTGTATAATCAAAATATGTATGAAGAAGTCTGCATACAACTTCGTATCATTAGTTTTTATAAAAAAAACCTTTTATATTAGCCAATTCACAAAGATTAAATTAACAAAGTTTTGATTGAAGTATTAGTTTCACCAATCAAAGAATTTACCTTTAATTATCGTCTATTATATCGTACTTTTGCATAAGTCCAAAGACTTAGTGTTTCAGATAATTACCACTATTGGAATCGCTCCTAACTCGTAAATGGAACGACATTGACGGGATTACATTTTCTATCTTTGTTACCTTAAACACATGGGCTTGTTATGTCAATATCCCATTGTTGTATGTGTTTGGGTATATAAACCCCTCCATACTTCCATGGAGGGGGTGAGATTTCTTAGTGTAATTTTCCCTTTCATTAATAAAACACACATAGTTCTCTCCCTTCTCTCTTGTTTCTCTCTCTAACTTGAAGATGGTGTTCTTCCATCTTCCAAGACCTCCCGAATCACCATATCAACCATACATACGATCCTAACATTGGTATCAAGAGCAAGGTCGGTTTGTTGTCAATGGTTGATTTTGGTGATGTATCTTGTCAAAATCTTGTCAAAAAAAAATCTGTTTTTTTTAACAAAGTATCAACCTTTCACATATAGTTTTTGTTTTTTAAAAGATTTTTTACAAGTTTACTTGTATCTTAATGGTCAAAAGTTATATCGGTAAAGATAAATTGTCATAAAACTGTTTTTGTCTCAACAGTCTTTTTATTCAGTTTTTTTTACTCGTATAATTTTTTTTGTGTCCATCACGTGAACTGGTCTTATCATTGTCAAACAGGGTCAAATAAAAATGGTCATAGATGTTCATATTTCTGGGTTAAATATGGACGGAACTTTTGGTCGGAAAACTCGCCGGAAAAAGTCAACAAAGGGTCAAAACCCTATTTTTACACCTAAGGTACCATCTTCAGAGATATTTACGCATAACTGTGAAGTTATGCGTAAGAACAGTTACGCGTAAAGTTTTTACGCATAAGCCTATGCTTACGCATAAGCTTTATGCGTAAAACCGTGTTTACGCATAAGATCATGTTTTACGCGTAAGGTCTTACGCGTATGACCTGTTACGCCTAAACTCTTCTTCAATCTACGCATAAGACTTTGACAGAAGAAATGAAGAAGAAGAGACGGACAGACTTAACCATGACCAATAATACCATCATTTGTCCATAACCACTGCTAAGACCTTATGTTGTTCGAATCCAACACATCTACACAAACCAACTACAAACTAACCTATCTCCCATTATCCTCTTCTCACCACCACTCCCACAAGTCTTGAAATTTAAACTATTACAAGACTCAAAACATAAATGATAAACAACTTAAATGATCTCAGATTTATTTTATTCCGTATGCATCAAAGTCACCACAACCACAAGGGTCTTTATCACGGAATATCATATCATCACTGATCAAACTGACATAACAAGACTCGATCATGAATTGAAAATTAGACCTCTGGTTGTCTCTTTTGATACTCAAACAATCGTACAAAGTCATAAGCAAAAGTGATTGCCATTATTGATGAAACCTAACTGAGACCCTACCAAGGACCTTGAAGCCTCTAACTCATCTTGAGTAAAAACCTAGTACCAAATGAAGACAACAGTCTCGGAATGGTTGTTTTTTTTGTTTCTAATTATCAATTAAGGATTTCGTATTTTGTTGAAGATGATTGGTGATGAATATGAGATAAAGATGAGATTTTGTTGATTGAGTTAAGATGAGATCGGTTTGGGAGATCTGTTTTTTTGCGAGAGCAGTTTGGTGTGAGAGAGAATGTGTGGTAGGCGTCATATCTCAAAACTGATATTAGGGGATAATTAACCCTAGTGTTATGCTTCATATGGTGCGTTTTGGGTTTGCCATTGGATTAGTTTTGGGCCCACCCATGCCGGATTTCCTTGGGCCGATTACTTCAATCACTCAACATAAGTAATTGATACTTTGCACTTGGATTTGGGCCGCAATGATGTTTATCAATTAGATTAGTGACAAACGAAATTTTCTTTTGCAATTTTTTTTTGTCAAATCTAATTTTTGGTTTAATATTTGGCGACTAAGAGGTGGTATTTTGGTTATGATAAACTTTCACGGGGATACGTTTTGACAAGATCGGGGTAAACCATTATCATAGTTTACTTAAACCAATTCACGAAGGCTAGTTTTTGAGCATTTAACCGCATGATGTGATTACGGAGTTAATTCTTTATTATTTATTTGAGGTTGAAGTGGGATATCACGGGTGTGTGTACTTAGTATCTTGAAAATATCGGGGTTGGTTGGATGCATGATTCTTCGAGATCCTTGTTCGAGCTTTAACCGTTACGAATGACAGAGACTTGAGTTGTCTAGTTGTACCTGATGTAAGGAGTTACGTTGTCGTGCTCACAGCGTATAACTATCACTTTTAAGGAGTTACGTTGTTGTGCTCAAGTGTCACACTTAGGTGTGGATAATTTGAGAAACTTTAAGTTTACCTTTTTTCGATCTGGATTCGAAAAAGGGTTCTTCGTCTGACAATAGTGCAAGTTTAAGTCACAAGTTCGGGTTATTTTACTTCAGTCTCAAGTTCGTCATATTGGGTTTTCTCCATCGTAGTCACTACAAAAAGTCACGAATGATAATGGGGTCGGTAAAGAGTTAGATGAGAAGAGTATACACGAGTAGAGAAGTCTTATCAGCAATTGATTCTCACATGATATTTATGGTTCTTCACAACTGTTCGATTACTTGGACATACATGGTTTCGCTATCTCCAATTCATCATCAACATACGTGGTGTATGATTTTGTTCATTGAAAACATCAGGGGGGAAGAGAGTATAGGTGGTATTTGCTTCCTTTGACGTTTTTGGATTTTTTTTCGAAAACCCTCTCCTTTCATGAATTTCTTCAATCAGGGGGAAGAAATGAGACGATATGTGGTGCAAATTTCTCAAGTTGGTGTTATCGTCTCACTTTCACAGAGTTATCGTGCGTGAAGTTACCTAAATATGATGTTATGATGCCTTACACATGGTCATTTTATCGAGTAATTGCAGATTCACAGGTAACTATTATTCGATAACCGCAACATTCGTGGGGAAGTTGTTTCATTTCGCCTTTCGTGGTTTGTTTGGTGTGAAGCATCTACATACGTGAGAAGATCTTGTTGATTTCTTGCATGTTACCCCGAACGGATTTTCCGAAATAAGTCGATTTACCTTGTGTGGTTTATCGCTCATCTACAAATTCCGCTACGTACTGAAAATTTCAAAAGTTAGAGGAAATGTTCACTACATCAAAGTTTCGAATCTGCTAAAGACGGTTGTCAGTTTGGGGGGAAGCTGATTTAGAAACTTCGCCAAAAAGGAGTGTATGGAGAAGCTGCTAAAGACATGCGACATGAATTGGGGGAAAGTTAATCCAATTTATGCATATTACATCATTTGCCTACAAGTGAAGAAAACGGTTCTCAAGTCAAGGTACAAGAAGAAGACAAAGAGCGTAAACTTTCCTCGTCCTCAACACTTGAAGAGCTTATGAACACCTTTCTTTATTTGTTTTCTATATTTGTAGTAAATGTTGTAAGTAATCCCTTATGTCGTCCCATTGGGGGAAGATTGTTGGAATCGCTCCTAACTCGTAAATGGAACGACATTGACGGGATTATATTTTATATCTTTGTTACCTTAAACACATGGGCTTGTTATGTCAATATCCCATTGTTGTATGTGTTTGGGTATATAAACCCCTCCATACTTCCATGGAGGGGGTGAGATTTCTTAGTGTAATTTTCCTTTCATTAATAAAACACACATAGTTCTCTCCCTTCTCTCTTGTTTCTCTCTCTAACTTGAAGATGGTGTTCTTCCATCTTCCAAGACCTCCCGAATCACCATATCAACCATACATACGATCCTAACAACCACAAAGTGGCGCATGGAATTAAAGCTAATTTGCCCTTAAGATGATTTTGTACATAAAATAGCCTACTTGGTAACTCCAATTTGATGCACAAAGAAGCGGAGAATTTGGTCAACGCGAAGCATTAAACCTCCTTCTTTCGGGTCACAATTTAATGCGCTCCCCTCCTTATACCCCTCTTATAGTTTGTCAAAATTGGATGAGCCGTTCTCACTATTTGGTACAAAACTCATCACTCAATTAAACTCTTGAAAATTTAACTCTTCAAAAACAAATCAAATTTCACCATTGTTTAGTCCAATTTATTTTTCTATTCATGAAATTACCCTTTGCTTAAAACTTGTCAAACATAATAGACAAACAAGTAAATAAAAAATAAATAACTGAAACAATGTGCACATAACTAACAATTAATATGCGTAAACAAGTAGCCACATGCAACTTATTTGATAAAACCTATTAATAATCAATTATAGGTTAAATTATGCATATGTTAACTAGGGCTTTCACTTACTAAGGCAAGTGAGCCACATACATCGATAAATCAATTGCGTAAGCCATAGTAAAAAATATACCAAATTGCACATAATTGATTCATTAATATATATTGAGGTCTTCCCCAATTCAAGAATTATTAAAACTATACATGTGATAAATAACTTAACAATTAATAATTCAAGCAACAATTCATGACGAACATGCATGTCTCATCATAGATACAATATAACACTTATTCAATTAGTCACAAGATCGCATACAATTCCATGTCACATAACAATTATTCACGAATTAATTCACGTAACATATATACAATTCTATGTTTAATTGCAAATTTAACAAAACAATTTTACAAAACCCTAAAAAAAATTATAAATTGACCTAAAAGAAATAATTAGGGTCGACATAAAAAAAATTTAAAAATAGAGCAAAAGCCTTAGCCCTAGAATTAGTCATATTAAACACAATACAACATCCGTTTTTACGTGTTTAGTAATTAATTACTCATTAAACAAAGCTTTGATACCACTGTTGGAATTTAATAACATGACTATCATATATAAAACACAATAAACATCAAAGTTACATGCGGAAGCATATAGGAACGTATAATGAATAATTAACAAACATAAACATAAAGTATGCGTACCTTTTGATTCTAGCCCAACAAAAATCAATTCCCAAACTAGCAATTGAGATTAACCCTAATGAGGGTTTATAGGATGATAGGAATTGCCCCTTACCATTTTTGCAATTCAATCCAAGATACTTACAATAGTGTGTAAGTATCACGTTCTTGTACACACGTACTATAACAAATTAAAGTAATGCTAGTTTTAAGAACACAAAATGTTTGCTTAAGGAAAAATCAAAGTGATCGACCCCTAGGGATTAGGATCCGATCGTTTGGGACTAAACACACACACAAGCTTATGTTTTAGGTTTATGTGTACAAGAGATAATTTACAAAGACCCTAAGCCTTGTATATATACCCAAAGAAACTTAGTGTCCAAGTTAGGGTTGAATTGGGTTTAGGACCCCCGATCGATTATGGAATCCCATAAGGTTTCTAGAACCTACTTGACATCTAATTTCATATTTAGTTATTTCCTTTAACATTTAACGACCATTAGTCCATTAAGTTTAATTACTTAACGTTCGTTTATACGTTTCGTGTAAATAATAACTAAATATAATATTTTACATTTAATTATTATAACTTTAATTTTTATACGTAAAGTGTGCAATTCCGTGATCTCGAGTTCAATACTTACTCACGACTACTAATTTATGTCCATAAAACTAATATGCTAAAGAAGTGGTTTACTTCCATGACCATTAAATGTTGCTTTTTAACTTCAAAATTAAAAGGAATAAATAATTATGCCATGCAAGTCATTTGTATTATCTTTATCTTCAACAATATAAATTATTTAGTGTGATTTTGATATTCCATTTCAATTAACATTTAACTTATTTATAATCAGTAGTAGAATTTAAGAGGGTGTTTGGATTAGCTTATTTGGAGGGCTTACGAGCTTATTATTTTTTGTAACGTACATGACGCACTCAAAAAGTTTTTAGCTTGAGCTTGTTAGCTTATTTCAGCTCAAATAAGCCTTATTACATTGGTTTTTCTAGCTTATTTGTGACCATTTTCACACTTCCTGTTGTTAAAAGGTGTATGTTGTCATATTAGATAATTTGACCTATACTGTGTTTTGAACTTAAACAAGCTAATCAATGCTTTTATAAAAAGAGGCGTGTTTTGAAATTAAAAGAGGTGAGTTTTGATAATGCATAAGCTTATAAGCTCTTTTAGTAAAAAAGCTTAAGCTCTTAAAATAAGCTCCAAGCACCACTTACGTAGGAATATGAATTTCGAAAGTAAAGAGAGTCAAAAAGGTGTATGACTCTTTATTGAGTTGCTCATAGGTATATCTAAGTTTTACTCTAATATAAGAAGTGTACCTAGTATCATGTACAATGGCTTGCTTTCAATGTAATCTAGTTATCTATATCACTAGCGAGTGCTAAACTTTTTGTCATCCTCATCCTAAAGTGATAATTGACTTTCTATTTTAAAATCTGAAAAATATACAATCAAATAAAGAAAAATATAATATAAAAAAGCCGTTAGTATGACTATCAACATTTATCAAATGTTTAAAGAGTGTTGATTTATCATTCAAATAATAGTAACCTCATGAAGCCTAAATGAGTTTCATATTAAATATATCTTAAATAAAGAACACATGAAATGAGTGTTGGCTTAGTGGTTGAAGTGTGTGTTTGTTAAGGAACAAGACACAGCCATTGTGAACACATTGTTTCATTAAATTGATGATTGTCCTACTCAAGTTGAGAAGAAATCAAGTTTATCCTTTTACTTTATTTCATTGTTATTATTTTATCAAATTAAAGTTTTTCACCTTGTTTAAACGAGCTACATGTAGTTCATGCTTAGCTTCACATCCTCTTTTCTCCCACGACCGACTCTCTCATGAAACATAGAAACGAGTAAGATAGGTAAGACGTATCCATGCTCATGTGTAAGCCACTTAGTCCAGCTCCCCCTCGCCCATGACCATAAGCTTCCACCACGCGCAATCTTCCATATTTTCCAATGCAGATTAACCGAACTCAACCTTCCCCTAGTTACCACAAATATCCACATCACTAAACTTCAACAAACATAACAAAAAACATCTCTAAAACCAAGTTAAACGAAGTTTGATCTAAACTTTCCTTTTTAGTAAAGTAGCTAATATTGGGCCGAAAAGCCCAAAAAGAACATGTAATGGGCTTTGTTTATAAGTAAAAACGTCGCCCTGAAAAGAAGCATTAGTCTCCATCTAAACTTTTTGGTTTTCCTTCCGTTGTTAGCCAGCGACGGTGTAAGACAGACGACAACACTAACTCAATCGGTTACATTCACAAACCCTAATTTTTATTCTATTTTCTTTATATCAAATTTTTATTTATTTTTTATTCATCACTCTTATTAGCTTTTATACATTATTAGTTATAATGTTTGTTGATTTTCAATTTAATTAAATCAATCAAACCCTAGCTTCTATCAAACCCTAGTTTTATATATCTATTTATTATTTGTCGAAAAAAAATATCCTTTTTTGTTTAGTTTGTTAATTAATTAACAAATCACATGACGGCTGATTCGTTAATTAACGCCGTTAATGACGGCGTTAACGGTGGTGATAGTGGTGGTGGTAGTGTTAGTAGTCCTGGGAGACGGAGGAATACGCCGTCGGTTTGGGCGCAAGTTGTGCGCGGTGGAACGGAGTCGGATTCGGTTGATCCGGTGGCGATGGGAGAAACGAATGTGAATGCTGTTGTTGCGGCGGAGAGTCGAGTGGAAGGATCTGATAATGGGAGTGGTAATGGGAATGAGGGGAGTGGTGGTGGTGGTGTTTTAAAGAAGGCGGCTTGGAATACGAGTTTAGCGAATGGTGTGGTGGAAGGGAGTGGGAGTGGGAATAGTGTGATGGGTGGTGGTTTGTGGCCTGCGTTATCTGAGTCTATTGGGATTGGTGGGAAGGTGGCGCCTCCGGGTTCTTCGGAGTTGAGTTTGGATGGATCAAATGTTGTGCTTCAGGTTTGGTTTTATTGTGGTCCTGATTTATGCTAATGACAATGCGGCTTAACTTTACTGTTTTATTACTCCATATTACTTAGGGATTTGGGATTGCTTATTTTTGTTGTTATAAGTAAGAACTTTTTTTGGGGGCTTATGAGCTTATTTGACTAGATTATATCTCATAAATCCAATTTTTCTGGCTTGTTTTCCAGCTTATGTGTTTATTTTTATAATTAAGTCGTAAGCTTTTAAAATGTAAACAAACACCCCCTTATAAGCAGCTTAAAAATGAGTACCTTGGAAAGTAGAATCTGCTTGTAAAAGGTCTTAAGTTAAGTATATTGAAAAAAGGATTTTAATCTCATATGAATAAGCAGAAAAATAAGCAATCCCAAATGCTCCCTTAATTGATTATTGTAGTGCCTATTATTTGGATCTTATTGTTTTCTTTCAGGCACCAATTGTTTCACAACCACCACCACCTAAACAAGTTAAAGCAAATGCAACTCAGCATTCTAATACAAACCATGGTAAACGACCGGCTAAAAAGAGTGGAAGTGTAAGTGGTGGTGGTACGTCTACATCTTATAATAGGCCACCACCACCACCGCCATTGCCCCCACCACCTCCGCCACCGTTTCCACTTGTTGGTATGTATGGTAATTTGGTACCAGCAGTTTTGGAATCCCCACAACCACCTTTTAAGGGCAATAATTGGTCCCCGAGACCAGTTGATCCATCTTTGAATAGGAATCCTGCCCGAAGGAATAACTATGGTCCTCGACCCATTAATAATGGGTATGGTGGAAGACGTGATCATCATGGTTCTAGAAGTCTTGCTCCTCGAGATGTTCATATACAACATCAAATGGGTCCCCCACCTCCCCCACCTGTTAGACCTTTTATGCGACCACCTTTTATGCCTCCACCTTTAAGACCTTATGGAGCACCCATGGGTTATGGTAAGCTCTTATTTGATCACTTTTTAAGATTTTATTGGATAACTTTATGTAAATGGGAGACTAAATTAATAGCTTTTGTTTGTAGAGATGGGTCCGTCGTATGTATATGTTCCTACACTACCTGAGCCTTATAGAAGCGGTGCACCTGTTCTTCCTCATGGAGCTCCAGGCACCATGTTTATGCCTCGTATGGATCCACCTTTCCAGGATCCGATACTTAAACAAATTGAATATTATTTCAGGTTAGTTTTAGTTTATAAATACTGGAATTTGTCTTATATATGACTTACACAATTCTTTTGTTAACCACAGTGATGATAATTTGGTTAAAGATAACTTTTTGAGGTCGCACATGGATGAAGAAGGATGGGTACCCCTCACATTAATAGCTGGTTTTCGTCGAGTAAGTAATCTTTACTTATCTGTGTAAGTAGTTATGCGTCTTGTGTATATGTTTACACCTAGCTTTCTATTGTAAAACTCTTACAAGTTGCCTACTTTGAGATATTAGCGTTTCTAATGCCATATTTAATTAATCTCTTAAATATTATATTATTGTGGCAAAACATTTTTCAATCTATATTAGTGGAAATTACATGTTTGGCTACGAGATTAGTAGTTATAAGTTCAATAGAATTTCTATTAGTTTCACAAAGTCAAACATTATACTCATCAAAGAAATGAGGTCAAACCATGCTCTTTTATATTCATTTTTCTATTTTTCTATTTATAATGCAACGACCAACAACTTTATTGTGTTAAAAGTGTTTCATGGATGTTTATTGTACCATATGCAGGTTCAACAACTTACAAAAGACATCCAAGATATTGTGAATTCCTTAAAGAATTCAAGTACTGTTGAACTTCAGGTGCTTCTTTTATACACGGTTGTTCTTATTTCTAAATGAACACGGTTGTTCTTATTTCTAAATGAATATATGATGCAAAGGGTAAATAAATATATGATGCAAAGGGTTCACATGTGTTATCACTTGTAGTCGAATTTATAGTACTGTCAGTTTTTCTTATGTACATAGCTAATACCAAAATGCGGTTTACTGTTGCAAGGATGACAAGTTGAGGAGACGTAATGATTGGAGAAAATGGATACACACCAGCTCTCAATCTCATACTTCTATAGAAGAAGCTTCACTAAAGAATCTCGCATTGGAAGACAAGCTATCCAACGATAAAGAAGTGGGTCCATCAAGTTCGCTAAAGCTACCCAATGGAGAAGTCAGCAGTGAAGAGCCCTCTTCCTAAATTCAAAGTATTCGTCTATGCAGTCAAGGTCGACACCTATGACTGCCCAGATTTTGCAGTTTCGAGTAAATAGGAACCCGTGCTTGAGGGAAAGAAGAGTTTTGGGATGCTTGATGAGTTTGATTGTTTGTATAGTTTGCCATATATGTTGCTGCTGGTGGTGGTGATTATGTAGCATTTAGCTAGTTTGCTGATTGTTCGTGGCTGGAAGATAGATTCAGAGTTTTGGTGCTTTTGGGAGTCTTGCTTTCTATAGAAAGACGATGATTAACCATTATTTTACAGTTTATTGGTTGGATATTTATGTGTCTTTTTTGAATTATTAGCTTATCCTCAATTCTAAGGTGGGCATACATTGACTTGTTTGAATCTTGGGATGTGTCTGACATGGTAGAAGATTGTTTTAGTAATTGGTTTGCGATGAATTTGGTTTTGTTTGTGTTTCTTTGTAAATATATATATATTCTATTAGAGTAAAGTACATTTTCCATTCTTGTGGTAATGCTATGAGTTATGGATTTGGTACTTTTGATTTGTTATGGATTAATCTTTGGGTTAAGTATATTTATTAGAAATATACTTTCTCTAAAATACACATCTAGTAAACAAACTTTTTTTTTTTACACATCTAGGTATTAAAACTAGTTATTTTTGGACAATATCAGTAATATGACAGGATAGATGCTGCCACATAATTAAAACAAAATCCACGTTTTTTTTTTGCCACCTAGTATTTACACTAGGATTATATAAAAGGTTCATTGATAATTTCCCCAACATTATAAAAAAAACACATAAACGCACTTACTAACTCATTTCCCCCAAATCGTGATATGAAACCCTAATTACCAAATTGGCTTAATTCAGTTGTGCTCGTTTTTTCAATGGGTAAAGGTAGGTTAATTACTTCATTCAGATTTGTTGATTGTTATTTTAAAAAACCCTAACCCTAATTTGTTTAATTTCAGATAAAGTCTTTACTGTGAATCTACATCACGATGGTGTTTTCATTCCTAGCCCTCTTAGGTATGTTCAGGGCGATGTAAAGCAGATAACTGACATCAATTTTGAAGGTATGAGCTATAATGATTTACGTGAAATTGTTAGACATCTAGTTCATGGGCTTGTTCAGAGGTTATATTATTGTCCAATTAAAAGTGCTTTGAATGTTGGGATTAAGGAACTTAAAACTGATAATGATGTTGAAGATTTTTTAAGGGTAGGGTATGAAAACAAATGGTTTGTGGACTTATATGTAGAACATTTCGATTATGA
This sequence comes from Chrysanthemum lavandulifolium, assembly GCA_022545495.1. Lineage (NCBI taxonomy): Eukaryota > Viridiplantae > Streptophyta > Magnoliopsida > Asterales > Asteraceae > Chrysanthemum > Chrysanthemum lavandulifolium. The sequence goes on along the minus strand of JAHFWF010000050.1, from coordinate 344,345 downwards.
TGTATTAGACTTTATAAATGAAGAAGCAAATGGGATTCTAAGTTCAGGGTCTAGTGATGAGTATAATTCAAGTGATGAGGGTGAGGAATTTGATTATGTGGATTTTCATACTGAAGGTGAAGAAAATGTAGTCATACTGAATAACACAACTCAAGACCCATTCTTAAATAAACTGTGTAGCAACCATGGCATATTTAAGGGTTATATTGATGAACCTGTTCCTATTCTCCAAATACAACCAATAGATGACCCTGATGCTGCTAACATAGACCCTAGATTTAAGATTAAAAGAGGTGTTTCCTATCCTAAACATGACCCAACAATCCCTTGGAATGAAATGCAACCTGTATTAGGTATGAGGTATGAGCACCCTGAGCAATTGAAACTGGCCTTAGCTAATTATGGTGTTGCCAATGGATATCAATTGTGGTACATGAGAAATGATTGGAGGTGTTTGTTGGTGTACTGTGGTAGGAGTGTTGAGGATGGTAGGTGTGCAGGCATGTACAACAACAAAAAAAGGGCAGTCCAAAAGAAACTGTTTGATGATTCACCTAAGTCTGCTAAGAACCCCAAGCCTTCTAAGAAGTCCAAGCCTTCTAAGAAGTCCAAGCCTTCTAAGAAGTCCAAGCCTGCTAAGAACACTAATAGTGGTGAGGGTTGTAGTAGAGATGGTGGGAAATCACCTCAGTCAATAACTAGGAAAAAGAAGGAACCTGTTTGTGGGTTTAGACTATGGGCATCCTGGATGAGCACAGAGCATTCTTTCCAGATTAAGTCACTTCATCCTGAGCATAAGTGTTCTAGAAACTACAAGTTAGGATCCCTAGTTACATACAAATGGATTGCATACCAGTATGCAAAGGAAATAATCAATGACCCATTTGTACCTTATAGCAAGATGCAATAAGGCAGAAGTTTAAGATAGATGTGAGTATTGGGCAGTGCAAAAGAGCTAAACAAAAAGCCCTTTATGACTATGAAGGAGGATTGATTGAACATTATGGAAGGTTATGGGATTACAGGCAGCCATATTAGATTCTAACCACGGCGATTTTGCAGACTTGATGTGGAAGAAACAGGGACAGGTAACACATATTTTAGGAGAATTTATATCTGTTTCAAGGGATTGAAAAATGGATGGATGGAAGGGTGTAGAAGAATCATTGGTGTGGATGGTTGCTTCTTAAAGCATACCTGTAGAGGAGAGTTACTGACAGCAATTGGTAGGGATGCCAACAATCAAATGTATCCAATAGCCTGGGCTGTTGTGAAGGTTGAGAACACAGATAACTGGTTATTGTTCTTAACACTATTGCATGATGATTTAAATCTGCAACAAGGAACTGGATTGACTCTCATATCTGATGCTCACAAGGTTAGTGTAATTTACTATACAAAAGTAATGTATTGTTTAATATTATGACTGCTACTGATATTTTGTTGTATAAGCAGGGTTTGGCTGATGATGTATCTGAAGTGCTCCCCAAGGCAGAGCATAGGAAATGCACCAGGCATGTATATGCCAACTTCAAAAAGAAATACAGTGGTCTGCAGCTTCAAAGGCTATTCTGGTCTGCAACATCTAGTACAGTTGAACAACTTTTCTATGCTAAAATGGATGACATGAAGCTGATAAATCTTGAAGCACATGATTATTTGATTCAGAGAAATCCTAACACTTGGAGCAGGGCTTTCTTTAATTTGGATGTTAAATCTGCTGCCTTTGAAAATGGCATATGTGAGAGCTATCATAGGGCCATACTTGTGCAGAGACACAAACCCATCATCACAATGCTTGAAGACATAAGGTTGTATCTGATGCAAAGGTTAGTGGCCATGCACAAGATAGCTATGAATTTGGAGGATGAGATCACACCAACAGTAAGAAATAAGTTAGAGTACCTAAAAGTTGAACAAAGGTTAGGAGTCATTGCACAAGTTAGCTCTCATTTAACTGTTTCACAATCTGTTTTTCAATTTAACAAAATTAAACTTTTAACTTTTTGCAGAAATTGGACTGTTTTTCCAAGTGCTTATGAGGTTTTAGAAGTTAGGTGTGGAAACCAAGCCTTTGGTGTGAATCTAAATCAGATAAAGTGTGCTTGTAGGTTATGGCAGTTAAGTGGAATTCCATGTATCCATGCAGTTGCAGGATACATGCATTTAAATAGGGATCCAGATGAGGGTGTGCATCACTATTATTCCCAACAAATGTGGCTCAGGGCATACCAACACACTATTAATCCAGTCTTAGGGACCCTATTATGGAAAAAGACCAACAATGACCCACCTTTACCCCCTATTGTGAGGACAATGCCAGGGAGACCAAGAAAAAAGAGGGTGAAAGCACCAAATGAAAATAACTCACAGGTTAGCAGACATGGTAGGGTTATGAGATGTTCAAATTGTCAAGGTGTTGGACATAACAGGGCTAGCTGTGAGAAAGAACCTGTTCCAAAACCACCAAAGCAAAGAAAGCCAGCAGGTAGAAGAAGGCAACCACAATATGCAAACCATGCTTCATCAAGAGGTGGTGGGAGAGGTTCTAGAGGTGGTAGAGTATCTAGGGATGTTGGCAATTCAAGTGTCAGAGGTGGATCTGCTAATAGAGGTCCACAGGTATAGTTATTTACAATAATTTGTTGCTTTTCCATATGTGTGCAGACATTGAGTGATATAAGAATTAATTTGTTTGTTTTACAGTTAATGGATGAAGATGAAATAACACAAAATCTGGATCATGATTATATGCAACAACTGTTGGATGAAGAGGAAGAAAGGAGGAAACAGGAAGATAGAGAATATCAAGATAAGTGTGATGAAGAGGCTTTCCTACAAGCTATGGAAGAGGAAAGTTTGTATGCAAGGATGGATGTTGCTACATCTCAAAGAGACTTCACTCAAGAATCTGTCATCAATGCTCCAACAGATCCAATTGTTGCTGCAACTCAATCAAGTTTGGATGTACTTCCTGCTACTTTGGATGTTGCTCCAACAGCATCTGCTACTGCAACAAAAAAGAGGAAATCAAAAAGTCAAGGATTTCAAGAACCACAAGACAGGATCTATTACAAACAAAGAGGAAGATCAGAGAGGATAGCAAAACTAGCTCTCAAAAACTTCAAATTTGATGCTCAAGGTACATGTTCAACACCTGAAAAGGCCTTTGATGTATCTGAATCTGAGTAAAGGCTATCCTTTATTGCATTTACCAAATGTTGTCCTTTGTTAGGTGTGTGAACAAAACCTTCTCTTTTGGTGGTCATGTATAATCTCTAAACAATACTTTATCTTTTGTGCACATGGATGAGATATGGTTCATAGAACATGTTCCCCACTTGTATTCGTAATGCAATGACTTTTAGGTTCTTGTCTTTTTGACTGTCTTTACTTTATAGTCTACACTTTATAGTCTCTTTGACTGTCTTGGTATGAACGTGTATTGGTTATGCAAAATGGATGAAAATAAGGTCCCAAAACTTGTTTCATTCATTCATTCAACACTTGATACAACAACATAAACTGATAAACCCCACACACACAATCTGATACAACATAAACCTACAACAACACTTCTAAACATAACCAAAACACACACAATCTGATACAACAACATAAACTGATAAAGGTACACACAAGCTATTTCACTGCTAAGACTAAAGACACAACTATGGCAAAGGCAAGAAAAGTGGACTTCCAAAAAGTCAAACTTGCTAAACATCTCCTCAACTCAGCACCATTTTCAGTCAATTCCACTTGTAACTGCTCCAACCTCACTTGACGACTCATCTCATTCTCCAAGTGACGCCTTTGATTAGGGTTGAGTAGGATGTACATCTCATACAAATGATACTTGTACCAGTCACAATCAGTCTCAGGATCGTACCATTCCCAATAACCACACGTCTTCTTACATGGTTTCGATCGATTTGGGCATACAACAAATCTCCTTGCCGGATTTGCTGGGGTCCATGAGGTTAACACCCTTAGTGGAAGATTGCACTCACAATTTTGATCGGAAAGATAATGAGACATGGTTGATTTGATTGGGGTTCTTGAATTGGGGGTATATGATAGTGATTAGATTTTAGATTGATTTGATTAGGGTTCTTGAATTGGGGGTATATGATAGTGATTAAATGGGTCATGTAAGGAATATGGGTACCAAATTATCAATGAACCCTTATATAATCCAAGTGTAAATACTAGGTGGCAAAAAAAAATACGTGGATTTTGTTTTAATTATGTGGCAGCATCCATCCTGTCATATTACTGATATTGTCCAAAAATAACAAGTTTTAATACCTAGATGTGTAAAAAAAAGTTTGTTTACTAGATGTGTATTTTAGAGAAAGTATGTTTCTAATAAATATACTTAACCCTTAATCTTTTGCATAAGTATATGCTTGAGACGTTAAAGCTTTGTCATGAGTTTATTCATGAGCTGTTTTCTACCCTGCTCCGTTGGCTTTCACCAATTACTAGAGCAACCTTGAACATGATGGGCATTTTTGTAATCTAACAGAGGTATCGTTTAACCTTTCAGCATTGCCTTTACATTGATTCACGCCCAATCCAACCTAATCTTTCACAGCGAATACCAACAAGAGTCTTTATTAAACACGACACTTATAGCGACATGGTCCACGCACTTCTCATTTTACTTGGTTAGAATTTAAAAGTTTGTTGTCTAAAAGGGTTTAATGCTGTGTCACTTGTCACACTGATTTGCATCTTGCATTGAGTTTTAAGCTCTGTTGTAAAAATCGGCCCAGGCGGCCGATTAATCCCCGTATAATCGCTGATCGCTCACTAAGCGCCTTGATTTAACATAATCGGCCTATTTAATCGGTTTGGTCAAAGATCGCTTAAAAATCGGTCAATAAACCGATTAATCTGACAAAATCGGTCTAATCGGATTAATCAGACAAAATCGCTTAAAAATCGGTCAACAAAATCACTTAAAAATCAGACAAAATCGCTTAAAAATCGGTCAACAAAATGATTATTTGGTCAAAGATCGCTTAAATGATCAACACACTCAAAGTAAAAGAAACCATACCTTGGATGACCCGGTCAGGAATGACTCCCGGATCAGCAGAGGGAATCTCCACAGCAGGGTTTCCTTCGTCAAGCAAACTTTCTTCTTGACCTCTGGTACCACCACCCCCCACACTCTCCTGCTCAGTGTTCTCAGCAGTGTCTTCCGACCTCAAAACATTCAAGGGAGATACGGAGTGAGTGCCCTGGGAATCTTCACGACTAGACGATAGCTCAATAGAAGGAGAAGGCTGCTTCCTCCTCTTCAGCATGGATGATCCTCCGGTAGCTGGTCGCTTCTCCATCTGCTTTCTTTTCTTCTCCTTAGCCTTCAAGACCGCCGGATCAGCCTTTTCCACAATCTTCTGCGCACGACTTGTAACACCCCCAACTTCGTGATACGCAGCAGAATTCAAACTGGGTGTTACTTCATGGCACAACAGTCATAACAATAGAAAACGAACTCTAATGAAGTCGTTTTAAAAACATTTATCATTCGATTTATATAAATATCAGAGTTTACAAAAATGAGGTCCCAGTAGTTTCACGGTTTACAAAATACATTAAATGGGTTTTCGAATGATAATAAAATTTATAGCGTTCTTGAGTATCCGTGCTCCTCTCGCCAATCTCGTATAATATGGACTGAAATACATGCTTAAATCACAACACAAAGGTTGACCAAATTCATAGAGTTTAGGAAATCGATTGAACACATAATGTTTGTGTGGGTTACGTTGTTATACACCCATAATGTTGAAAACAAAACAGTTATTATTGCACTAAGCTCATGACACCGAAAACATTAACAGCTTGTCAATAGAAATTGATATAATAGTAACAGTTTCCCTAATAGGTAATTTGCCAATAAACCTATAGATCTTCAAATATAGTGCGTTTGTTTGCCTACCCGGTCAACACAAACGGGATTCGTCAATCCCAATAGGCCTATCCACAATATTCGCGTTCACTCGTAAGTGATTAATGGTTCATGATAATAGGGACTTAAGATTGGCAATAGTGGTACTTAGTGCAAATAATACATTCAGATAAGCATATAGTTTGAAAGCAATGTGTTCGATTTAAAATAAAGCATGTATTTCCCCCAAGGGTTTGTCAAACAATTAAGTAATAGAAAGTGGGGCTATGAACTCACTGTAGTGATCAGCAGCGGAGTGTAACGATATATTGTATGTCAACAATAGAGTATGGCAAGACCACGATCTTTAACGATTACCTAAGAAAGCATAGTATTCGTGTTTTAGTATATTGTACGATATAAGTGTACAAGTATATGTAGTTTGTTGGCTTATGATGTTGTACATGAATCCTTAAGTTAAAGTATTCCTTAAATGTTGTTTGGCTTGTGGCCGTTTTATAAATAATCTCGTACCATCGTTCGGGCTATCAAAATCAAGAGGTCGTGAAGTAGTTTAACATGTCATATGGTCATTTACTTAATTTGTCAAAGTCTAGGGAACAAGTTTTAAAAACAAGTTTCGGTCATTAGACTTATATTAGCCGTGCGGCTAAGTTATGGTTAAGCAATAATAATCAAGACCATATTAAGGATGTGTCTAAGTTAGACAACCTCAAGACAACAATCTTGACTCAATCTTGGCTTTATATTAGCCTCAAATGATCAATATATCACTTAAAGTTCTCACTAAGGTTGTTTTCTAGTCAACAACAGGTCAGCTTAGTTTTTGCCGTTTTTAGGTTTTGTCGTTCACTTTCTGCTTATGTGCTCCCGAGTTTTTGTAGAAAAAGTCATTCTGAGCAACTTTCGTGTTTTACACTTTTGCTGATTCGGACCAGAAAAGAGTCAAACCTCGTTTTAAAATCGTATCAGCAAGCTTTTGTTCCAACATCATATTTTCATCTAGTAAAACTTAACTAGGCATAACTTTTTAACCACAAGTCCTTTTTAAGTGATTCAAAAGTCCAAATTTATATTTTTATATTCTCTAACAGCTTCTTAAGCTTAATCAAGTCTAAGGTCCAAAGTTTACCTATATCAATGGTCTAATTACAAGTATATACTTATATTTCATTGTAGAAAGTTTGGCTGCACATTCAGTCCTGCCAAAACGACCATAAGTTGAGTTCTACAACCTTTTTTGATATGCGGCTTTCGCCAAACTTCAATTTTAGGTCTTGGCTACATTTCATAAAACTGTGTTGACTTACAGAAATGGTCAGAACCATGGACCTTTCCCAAATGAAATCTGGTGTGCAGATTTTGACATGTTTTGCCATTTTGGTTCTCATTTACTCATCGGGATGAGTTATGAGGTGCGCCACCCGGAGAAATGACCGTCAGACATAGTTCTAAAAGCCTATCTTACTGAATTAACCTCAAGGTTTACTGGGATGATCAGTTTAATCAAACTTTGGGACTGTTTCAGAATTCATGTTCATAGAACTTACCTAGGACTTGTTTTAGCTTGTTTTTATGGTCACAACCTCATGTACAACATCAATTAAGCCATATTACATATACTACTTATATTAAATTACATCAAATAATTATAGAGATTATTACAATCATATTGAATGACAAGAAAATAAACTCAAATCTTACAAGGATTAGGATGACAAGTTACTAGTACAACAAGATCAATTCAACCCTTAACCCTTCTAATCTCTAATCCTTGTCTTGAATCTTCAACCCACTTGATTCTAACCCTTGTTAATCAACAAATAATCCCCTTTATCTCAGCCCCTAACACCTTGAATAACTCCAAATCTAACCATGGAATCACTAAAACAACACTTGGACTATGTAGAGCTCACTTAGGCCATCATCTTTCTTATGTAACCTATTGTGTGAATCAAAGTGGATGATGGTGATGGAGGAGGGGGGTTGAACGACCATGGAGGGTGAAGGAGACGGTTTTGATTGATTTTGCATGTAAAAGTTGAGATTGTGATGAAGTTATCTCAAATGGGAGACATAAGGGGTGGTGTGTAAGAGTTGGTGGGTTTAGAGAAGGCCATGTGGCCTTTGGGATGCCAATGCACGCCACCTCTCATTGAGGTGGTAGTGTGTGTTTGATTTGTGATAATTATTGGTTTATAAGGTGTAGTTTGGTCCCGGTAATTACTAATATTAAGCCTTTAAGTCACGAAACGTAAAACTAGGTAACGTAAAATGTAATACTTATAAAAATGTTAAAGTTTATCAATATACTCCAACTAGGTATATTAAATGTGTGATAAGTCTCATAGAGTGCATTTATATTGTTAAAGCCTAATAACGTAGGTTTGAGTACGCGTCTTACGTAAAAAGTAATATATCTACTTAAAAATGATGAAGTAGTAATAGTGCATATAAATTATGATTATTGGTGAAAATAAAGTATTTTGAACATATAGACTTATCGTAGTCTTGTGTTGGTCACAAGAAAATTACTAGTTACTACCGGTTATCGTATTTGCTTTTACGTTACGGTAAAAGTCAAATAGTCAAAATTCAAAGTCAAATGTCAACTTTAAAAAGTCAAAGGGTAAAATAGTCATTTTACCTTATGAAAAATTACGGGTTGTTACACGACTCGTCTCCGGAATGCGTTTACCTACTCTCAACGGTTGCGTCACGTGCTGGGGTATCTCCTCCCCCTCGGCAAGTGGGCGACCACGGCCCAATCTCGACCCTTGCTCGGACCTTAAACGCAAGTACTGAGACATCGTGATAAGTGCAAAAAATAAAAGAAGGAAAAAAGGATTATTGACAAAAAAAAAAGAGAGCATCCTAAAAAGGCAAAATAAACTTAAACGTCTGCTTTACCATTCTTGTCAATATCCTTGAATTCCGGATGAAAGCCGGGATACATCGAGACAGTCGTTAATCCAACTTCAAAAAGAAGCCCAGAATGAATGGGCCGGAGATCTACCACCCCCTCACATAACCTCCGGACATCTGCCTCCTCGAAACCACCGTAGGGGGCATTATCCGAGACATTTGAGTCCGGATGTCTCCAGGGCATAGCCTCGGGGATAGCCCTTCGGTCAATTAGGAAGAAATTATCCTTCCAGTTCTTGAAGCTTGAGCACGTCTCCTTAAAGATACGCGCAGGAGCATCTCCACCAATCCGTCGCTCAAAAGAAAACCAATGTCCTTGCTTGTTCAGCTTGTAAAAAATCCGGAACAAATTTACGGTAGGCTAGATTTCCAGGCTCCGGCAATATATTTCGAACATGACTAATCTGTTCAGCCCAATGGGCACCAACTGAGAGATATGGACCTTAAAGTATCTTATCACCCTCAGAAGAAAGGTAGAAAAAGAAACCCGGACCCCGGAAAATCCAAAATATTGTTCATAAAGACCGATAGCATCATCCGGAAGGTTATTCATGGTAAAATCCGCCAGAGGTAAACGAGGATGGAGGTCAGCCGGAATCCCATACTCACTAACAATGCCTTCCAGTTCCCCCTCAGAAAGTACGGAGGAGTAAATATGCATGTCAGATTTAGGGTCAGGATTAGAAGCAGGACGCTCGGAACCGGATGCCATAGGATATGGACAAGAAGGGAAAACGCAAACAAAAACGAAGCAATGGAGAGAGAACGCACCTGAATTGCCGGACGACTTGAAAACAAAAAACGAGAGAGATAGGAGTAAAAAGTAAAAAATAACAAATGGGGTAAAAACGATTTATATAGGAAAAGGAGGTGGGGACACGAAACGTCCCATCATGTCAGGAAAGGATGCGGACGAATCTGAACCGTCAATGAAGGCGCGTCCGCCATGTGGCGCAATCCCACAGATCCCGGTAAAAATTTCTTTAACCTATTTTCACCCAATGGGCTTGGGCTCACTGTTCATAGCAAGGCCCACGAAACCGAAACAAACCCAAAATTCCGAACGGATTCACTTGACGACTAGATTAGTATCACGTCACTTGTCAACAACAAGTAACATGATACTGGGGGGACATGACGACGTATGTGGCCCATCGGCTCAATAGCCGGAGGACTTAATGCCCGATTGATTAGCATACCGAAAGGTCTATATCCGAAGGGATCGTTGACCTGACAGTACCTTTGGCGTTTAGCCTGGATACACTACGTCTCATTCTCCTGGGTGTCAGAGATGACGTCAGGACAATGTCAGGGACAATGTCACCGACAACACCAACGGTCCCAGAGAAAATGACAGGGCCAGTGACCAGATAGTGACACTAAGGAGTATAAATACGCATACAATAATTGGTAAAAAGGTATCATTTCTTACACACACACATTTATACTAGACCCTTTGGTTTTACCCCTACTTACTCTCACGCCGGAGTCTGGTCCTGGGATAACACCCGGGGCGAGACTAACGCGTTGTTTCATGTCCGCAGGTATCCAGAAGACTTTGTTTACAAGGCTGAGGGATATCTGAAGAACCTTACAAAAAAATACTTCGACAGTCAACAAACCGAGTAATATCTATGTTTGACTTTGAATTATAAAGAATTATGCATTATGTTTATATTTGTACACTGAAACATTTGAACTTTGATTCACTATGCTTATCTCATACATATAATATAATATAATATCTAAAATTACAATTTTGTGCATACAAATTCCAATCCGATTAATCCCCGCCTAACCGATTAATCGCTCCCTACCCGACCGCCTCACTAACGCCTAGCGATTTTTACAACCTTGGTTTTAAGAACTTTGGGGTTTGAATTTCGCCCGAGTTTTTTTTATATATATTTGTTTGTCCTTAAATTTAATTTGGGACATTGTCATCAATAAGTTTGTTCTGATTTGGTTAGTTTAGGGGTCGCGTACTTATGATTGTTGTTTGTGTTCAGGTTCGCTTAAGCATCAAGTGTGTATATCCGAATTATTCTTGTCATTTTGCTTGATTTCTTTCAGTTGTAGTTTGAGTTCATGCTAAAAGTTACAGTTAAATATGTTTGTTTGGTGTTGAGGTAAAAATCTGTATTTACCCGAACAAGCTAAGATCCTTCGGCTAATCCTTCGGTAAAGCTCCTCGGATTAGGTCCCTTCGGATCTGTGAACACAAAGAAAACACGCGTTAGCCTCACCTAGGGTTTTATCCCTAGACCAAGCTCCGGCGTGAGAATGAGTATGGTAAAATGTCAGAGTAATATGTGAAAATGGGATGAGAATTAGTTAACCTTGAATGCAGTAACTTGGCTCCTTTTATAGATGAGAAGTTTTGTCCTCACCCGAAGGTCACGTGGGTGATAGTGACTCTTTCGGGCGGGAGTTGACTTTACTTTGTTTGGATTCCGTCTGGAAAGGGTCAGTAGTTCTGATCAAGATTCCCTTCCTTTTATACATGGTGATGTCAGGTGTCCGTTATGTCGAGGGTTATGTCTAACCCTCCGGTATATGCTGGTCTAGCTTTGCTTGGTCTAGATTGGCCTGTATGTTGTGTCCGAAAGGTTGCGCATTGTGCCGGGCGGATTTGCCTTTGGGCCGGAGAGTTAGGCCCTTCGGCGTTTTGCTAATGTGCCGAGGAGTTGTATGCCGGAACATACGCCAACATTTGGTGGAGGTGGTTAACTCATAAGAAAGTTGTGAGTTTTAAAAACACGTGAAGTTTGAGTTTGATGCACAAGAATGTTTCTTGGGAGTTGGGATGAGAGGGCTTCGGGACAATCGAGTTGTCAAACATCTTTTGGATAAGAAGGCGAGCTTCTCTGCTTTCCGTACAAATTCTGCGTACAAGTTCCGGCCATGATGATTGGGTAGAAGAGACGCACCACCCTCATGTGTAATTCAAGTTATGAGACTTAACTGTGATGCCAATTGGGACAAAATCCATACCAAAACTCAACAAAAAGTCAAGAAACCAAATTCATAGCTTTAGGCGTATGGCATGAATGTAAAATATAATCAAGTCTATATTTTAATTGGCACACTTGTATGATTGTATCTTTGTTTGCTTTCTTAGTGATTAAAGTGATCCATGGCTTTAAATACTTGCTCCATATTGGTAAACATTTGGTTCATGTGCTGTACTCACATACTAAAATCTAATAAATCAAAAGTATACTCGATTCCTTTAATAATTTGAGTGTAAGTTCGAACTTTGATCATATTCTAAAAGAGGTTTCTCAAATCTTTAACTCTATTGCGAAATGAAGGGTCATTCTTGAGAATAGGTGGAGCTTACATTAACTAGATCAAAAGACCAACTAGACTTCATCATCAACGCTGGAAAATGAGTTGAACCGTTTTCACATACACTAGTGACGGTGTATCAAAAACTTTTCCCCAAACTTTATCTTGAGAACCCTTCAACGATAATGATCCAAATCTTTCAAACCTTCAATTGTCCCACCAAGCCTCAACGCCCATCCAAAATCATCTTGGTAGATCGGATATCGACACACCCATTGTAGATGTCTAGTACCCGAGTTATTCATCTCAACCCACCCTCCTATTCTAGTGCTTGTATCAAGCTCTAACTCAACAACCATAGTCATTGACCTTAACGAAGCGTAAAATGGATCTTTATGTCTAAAGATGCCAATTGGTGAAACAAGCGGACCAAGGGAAGCATCTTGATTTGAAAATTTGGGTACTTGGTGTAGGCCCAAAAGAGAGTTTTGTATTCCATGAAATTTGATATACGAGTTGCCCAAAAGTGCTTAAGGAAAGCGTGGTTCCTTGAGAATCGAGTTGAGTTCCCAAAACAGATACAAATTGAGCTAAGGAAGCAATAATATTGGACTTTTTCACGATGCGCCGATCCCACTACCAATGTGTTGATTTAGTAGTGAAGGTCCGGTAAATGAATGACCGGTAAGGCCAATGTTCCTCGAAAAGCAAGGGATTCATGTCAAAATTAAGATTGTGTGATGAATAAAGGAAAAGGCAGGTGTTGTAATTCGAGCTTAATAAAAGACTGATACAGCGTAGTCTATGATACAATATCCCCATACGCCAACATGTCCCCCCCCAGTATCATGTTAATGGATGTATTCATTATATGATATTGGGAGTATGAGGTGACCTTTGGTGAGTATTGCTCCGTCCGTTCTTCTTTTTTTTTTTTTTTTTTTTTACTGTACAGATTGTGACACTTCAGCAAGACACGTGGCGGTGGTGTCACGACATCAGGACACGTGGCCGTGGATGTGTGATGTGTGGTGATGATAATGCCACGTCATCGTCTGACACGACGGGACGTTTCATCTACCCCTTCTTTTGCCTATAAATATCGCTGTCATTTTCAATTTTACCACCGTAAAACTTTTCACACACACACCTTCTCTGCGTTATTTTGCCGAACGGTTTATTTGCTCTTCGTCTACTATCCAGGTACTCTTCTAGTTTTTCTTTAGATTTTAGGGTGTATTCATTCCCTTCCGGCCATAATGTCAGAACCGTCCGGTTCTTCATCTGCCCGTGGTTCTGGCCCTGTTTCCGAGGGTCCGTCGCAACCAAAATCTAAATTTGACTTGGATGAATATACATCGAACATGACTGATAAATTATTACAGTGGGCCGTGGAGGAATTTGGGATACCGTCCGATCTTCATCCGAGACTTCCACCGACCGATTTTACGATGGGGCAATTAGGAGACGATGCCATAGGCTTGTATTTAGAATATTTCATTGAATGGGGGATTTCCGTCCCGTTTTCCAGTTTTCTTTTAGATGTTCTTCACTATTATAAAGTTCACATTTCTTAGTTAGTGCCAGTTAATACAAATAAGCCGTAAAAACGTTTATTTATATTTTACGATCTTCTGATGTTTTGTCGATAACAAAAGTAAGATCATTTTAACGAAACAAATAAAATACGTAAATGGTTTGAACTAATAGTTTTCTAACACACTTACGCTTTCACATAAAACACTAAAACTAGTATAAGTGATTTTATGCTTAAGATATACATATGTACAACAACTAGTGTTTACATATTGGGATAACATATACTTAACTAAGTATATACCCATAAGTGATTTTATGCTTAAGATATACATATGTACAATAACTAGTGTTTACATATTGGGATAACATATACTTAACTAAGTATATACCAAAATGGGTAAAAACAAGTATATACTAAAATGGGTAAAAACAAGTATATACTAAATAGGTAAAAACTAGCAAATGGTTTTGACCCATAACCCATGGTTTTATTTATACCACTTAACCAAGTTCATTGTATCCTTAAGATACATTGTATCTAGAAAGAAAACCATGGATCAACCCATAACCCATGACCCATGACCCATAACCAAAAATACCCATGGGCAAAGAGGAGCGTTCCACGGATCCATGGCTTTGTGCTAGCGGATCCCAGTGGAAGGGATCCGTGGGATCCGGGAAACAAGATGATTTTTCTCTATAAATAGTGAGCCATTTCTTCATTATTTCTCACCCCTTTCTAACACACTTTCTCCCCGAGTTAAATCTCACTAACCTTAGATCCAAGAGATCTATGTTTGTAGTCTTGTTTTGTGTGATCTTTAGGTTCCTCTTAAAGGCAAGATCACCACCTTTGAAGTCGAGCAAGCTCAAGTCCATGAGTTGCCAAGCTTCTTCATCATCAAGGCTACTAAAGTCCTCTTGTTGATGATCTCTTTCTTTCTTCAAAGAAGTGTAGTGTTGAAGACATTAGTGAAAGATGTCTCAAATGTCAAGACGAAGATATTAGTGAAGGGTATCTATCGCTCATAGGATAAGCACTTGTGGTAGGTGCTTAGAAGTCAAGACAAGAAGCATTAGTGAAAGGTGCTTAGAAGTCAAGACTTGAAGCATTAGTGAAAGGTGCTTCGAAGTAAAGACACAAGACATTAGTGAAAGGTGTCTTGTAGATCTAGTCAAAGGCATTAGTGAAAGGTGCCTTAGATGTACATTCGATATGGTGTGTTTCGATGTACTAGATAGACTAGCATTAGATCCAAGGATATTGATGTCCTTGATGATGTTGTAAAGGAGTAGATCTCCTTTGGGATTAGTCTTTGGTGTAGTGTGGTAGTAGTTCCTCCATTGCAATGGAACTAGGTGCTTAGCCTAGTACCTAATAAAGGGTAGGCGACGTTGTGAAGGTGTAGTTCACCTAAGGTGTGAAAGAACTCGGTGGTTAGCCTAGCACCGTATAAAGGGTAGGCGACGTTGTGTAGGTGTGGTTCGCCTTGGTGTGAAAGAACTCGGTATTTAGCTTTGTACCGGAAAAAGGTTAAGCGACGTTGTGAAGGCTTCTCCACCATAAGGAGATTGGTGTAGTGTTTACGAACTCTCGAGTAGGTGACTCGGGGAGTGGAGTAGGGCAAGGAAGGTGTCCTTGTAGCCGAACCACTATAAATACTCGCGTTGTGGTTTTGTGCTTCTTACTCTTTATCTTTTCATTACATATCTTAATATGCTTGTTTATCAACATCCAACACACTCAACCAAATAGATTGACACAAGTCGATCTAAATAGTTTAAAAGGAAGTTTTAGTTGGTAAAACTATTCAACCCCCCCTTCTAGTTTTCCACAGTGCCGATAGGTTTGCATAGGGTCACACTTTTTGAAGTATATAGTCGTAGTCTTCATATTACTCCCACGACTTCCCAGTTCCGAGCTTTTTATAAATTACATAAACAAGGGCACTGGTTCACATTTGCTAAGCGAGATGGTAAGAACCGTCGGGTTTGCTTTCAAGAGATTTTGTCTTCGTTGAAAGGTTGGAAAAAACAGTTCTTTTTAATTGATCGCCGGGCCATACCTTTTGCTATGCCGTGGAGGAATCCGGATTCAGATGTCTCTGATCCTTTTCCTACCGGGGAGTTTTCCGTGCCTCATGTAGATTTATTATCAATCTGCTAATGTTATCGATTTGATTAAGATTCCGCCGGGTTTCTTGTATGTCGTTGGGTTGTCAGCCAAATGGAGGTATCCGGGTTACCGGGCGACTCTGAAGGATGCCGAGGGGAATGGTATTTGGCCTGTGTATTATCTATTTAGTTAAGACTTAGTGTTTTCTTGTAATCTTAACATTTTCATGTGTTTCGCAGTTTTGACCATGTCTGACTATCTAATCAAGCCGAGCTATCGTAAGGGGGCTGCTATGACGCGAGGGGGTAAATATCAGGAGGGGCAGGCTCATCTGATGCATGTCACTATTCCGAGTATGGCTGGTACTCCGGTGCCTCCTAAGACTGATGCTATGAAAAGGGTCGAGGTGGCTGACCCGAAAGTCTTGGAGGCTAAGAAGAAAAAGAAAAGGGCTGCGGAGGCCAAGGCTGGGGGTTTTAAGCCGCGCAAACGCCACGCCGGAGAGGGTGGTTCTGGGCAGCCACGACGAAGGAAGAAAAGCCCTACGCCGGTTGTTAACTTGGATTCAACCACCAACCCAACGCCGTTGAATACCGTTCCTCCCGAAGGTTCACGGCCTAACGATCCTCCCACCGTGGAGAAGGAAAACCTGGAGGGTCATTCTAGCAATAGGTTGGAGAATGCTGATGCTGGTGCTGATGGGAAGGCCGGGGCGGATCCCCAAAATCAAGATGTAAATCCAAAGGATCATGATGCTGAGGCTTCTCACATTGTTGAACAACCTGCTCCTCAGAAGGACGATGAGTCGGTTTCCTTTTACCCCTAATCATACTTCTCCCTGTTGTTATTTATTTATATATATATTTTTTGTACTTATCATTTATCTTGTATTTTTACAGTGGCTTCTCCTCCTTTGCGCCGTGATGGTAAGGGTATCGATGAAGAAGAGGGGACTACGTCCAGTGCTACTTATGTGCCGGGGTGGTCGATTAAGAAGGACTAGAGGGTTAAGGGTTATGAAAAATACAGAGATTTGATGGTTCATCTGCCTCCTCCTGCTGAAGAAGAGTATATGCAGACCTTGACGGACGTCGAAGCGGCCCAAAGATCATGGGCTATTTTGGCCAGGGGCTCTCTTGCCTTTGTTGATCTGCTCGTCCGTTTTGAAAGTCTCGATCTTGAGCATAGGGAACTGGCTGAAGAGCATAGGGGATGTGAGGCTGCCTCCAAGGATAACTTTGCTTTTTTGGATAAAACATTGGGGGAGTTAAAGGTGGCGAAGGATGAACTGGGTGAAAGTTTTGTCCGGGAAGAGGGTTTGAAAAAACAAGTGCGCACTTTGGAGGCTGAGAAAGCTGAATGGTTAAAGTTGTCCCATACTCAGAGTGAAAGGATATCCAATTTGGAGAAAGAGCTGGGGCCTTGAAAAATGAAGAGGAGGAGAATGATGCCCTTCTGAAAGAGCGTACCGAATTAGCCGTGGCAGCTGGGAATCTGGAGATTGACCGGTCAAATCTTGTTAGGGACTTTATTCCTGCTTTCGTGGCTCGTCTTCTTAGCAGCCATGAGTATAAGGCTTCTTTGGCTGCTCCCTTCAGTCTGAGTGGGATGGCCGGGTGGCTGGATGGTGTGTCAATTGGTCGTTCGGAAGCGGAGGTACAGAAGATTTTAGCTGATACTGAGGACCTGGATTTGGATGCTCCTAACAAGTACCTAGCTATGTACGATGAGATTTTTGTCAAGGAGTATCCTTATGTTGCTAAGGTCCGAAATGCTTGTCACCATCCGGTTGCGGACATAATGGCTTTGGTGTCGGATCTTGCTTCGGGGCGTTCTGTTGGGGAAGAAGGTGGAGATAAAGGTGAAGACGGGGAGCCTAATATTCCTCCTGTTTGAAGTTTGTCTGTCTTTAGCTAACTTGTTAGTCGTGGAAATTTTTGGGCGATTTGTAATGCTTGTGACATGTTTGTAATGTCGCCCAACAAAGTTGTTTACTGAAGCTTGTAATGTTTAATGAAGCTCTTTTTGGGAAAGTTGTAATGTTGATGACATGTTTATAGTTTTTAATGAAATTTTTTTTGTTTCTGAGTGTATGCCTTGATGACTTGTCCTTGTCTTAATGTTTAATAGATCGTTCGGTAGTCTTATGGCAACCCTTTTTGGGTATGAACCATTTCTTTTATCACCTCGCAACCCTTTTTGGGTATGAACCGTTCGGTATTTTCATGGCAACCCTTTTTGGGTATGAACCATTTCTTTTATTACCTCGGCAACCGTTTTTGGGTATGAACCGTTCGGTATTTTTATGGAAACCCTTTTTGGGTATGAACCATTTCTTTTATCACCTCGGCAACCCTTTTTGGGTATGAACCGTTCGGTATTTTTATGGCAACCCTTTTTGGGTATGAACCATCTTTGAACACTGACCATCTTTCCCCGGAGGTCGCGAGCCTATCGGGGGGATCACTTAATAATTATGTTCAGAAAACAATAAACATGTGGAAAATTGCTCCTCCGGCATCCGGGGAGCTATGCTTTTCATTAATAACTTGTTTCAACAATTGCCTCGTGGGCTTAACGGTTACAAAGTTTTCCCTATCTTACAAGAAACACTTCCTTAGGTTTACTGCGTTCCAAGTGCGGGGAACCTCCTTTTCTTCAGTTGTCTGTAACTTGTATGAACCATTATCGTATGCCTCGATGACTTGGTAAGGGCCTTCCCAGTTTGGTCCCAACTTTCCTTGGTTTTCTTGTCTGCTAGCTTCATTTTTTCGGTAGACGAAGTCTCCTACTCTGAGTTTTTCACCTCTAACCCTTCGGTTGTAATATTGCTCCACCTTCTTCTTGTACCTTGCCTTGATAAGGTTTTAAAGGTACCTTTTGAGGGTCGTTTAAGCCCTTATTTGATCACTTTTGTATCCGTTATTGCTTAATATCGTTCCTTTTCACTTTTAGGTCTCTTGAAGGCAAAATCTTTGGAATGGCACTTATTTGGACGAAAAGCGCGATTATCTGAAGAAAATGGCCAAAGTCGAATCGAGACACTCAAAGCTGCTGAAAACATAAGGTGGCGGCGTCGGTGTTAATGTGGCCCGTCGGAGGATCTTTTTGACGGGACGAAGCCAAAACTCCCATTTTCAAGTGGCGAGCGTCAAGTTATAAAAGAGTAGGCCGTCATGACTCGGGCGGCCTAGATGTAATCGAGGCGGCGTCGAAAGTGAAGAGGACGGCGTCACAAGCATAAGGTGGCGCGTCGCAAGTCTAACGTGGCCAAGACGAAACCCTAATGACGGCGACACGGCGGCGTCACAAAACATAAGGTGGCACCGTCGCATATGTAATATTATATATAGAATCCGAATTTTTCGATATTTAGTGTGTAGTCTTTTGGAGTAAAACCTAAACCGAACCAAGGCTGTCTTGTACAGTATTTTAGGGTTCCAAACCCTATCTTACACCAAGATAAGTGTTTTACTTCATTAATACAATTATGTCTTTGATTATTTGTGTGTATGCTTGCATGTTTTCCATGTCCGGCTAATTTACTTGTGTGTTTGCTTAGGAATATGAAACTTAATTATTGAATATTGATTGGTTGTCTCTTATCTTAGTTGATTAATGATCTAGTAATGCGATAGGTCATTCGTTGTGTACTAATGCTTGATTAAATCTTTGTGAACCTTAGAATATGACTCCTTGAGTAGTTGTAAGCTAAACCATCCAAAGAGTGCCTTAGAGTAAGAGTTTATTATCCTAGTGGGTTTTGTAGGCGAGACCCTTTGGTAAGTTCAAAGAGTTAGGAGAAACGCATACCCTACAACCTTAGACACACAACGCAACTAGGAATAAGGGCGTGACAATTCAACCACCAATAGGAGATAATTAAGGAGTAGTAAAACCTAAGTAAACACATCTTTAAACTATCATACGAGCACACATTAATTAGACATAGACTACATACACCTTAGATTAGATAATTAGATAAGTAGAGTAATCGGTAGAAATACCAACCCCAAATTCAAACCCGAGATTCGTACCTTTCCTTTCCTTAAAAATATAAAAGATAAAAATAATCTTCCTCAACCACAACCTTAGCGTAGTAACTTCTCACTAGCATTCCTATTCCCTAGAGAGCGATATCAATACCCGTGGCTTACCCTAATACTACACTACAACGATTAGGTTCCTTTGCCTAGGGTGTTGAAAAACTTGCTCGACGAAAGGAAGTTCCTTTGACCCCGAGCGGCGTGTGGCGTTATCAAGTTTTGGCGCGGCTGCGGGGAATAGAATAGCTAGTTAGTAGTCCACCTCGTTTAGGTTTTCTTTACTTGATTCCTATCAAGTAAACTTTTTCTCATTTTTAGCTTTCTCTTAGTCTATCCCCCTTCTTCGTGACCTTTGTTCGTAATCCCATCACTTTTCATCATGGAAGGTGATAACCACCCACCATTCATCAACCCACCACCAATTGACCCGCCAAGAGCCCGTACTCTTGGTGAATACTCGAGACCAAGCCACTCGGGCTATAGGAACACCATTGAGCTTCCGACCAAGCCCAAACTACGGCCTGCGATCCGACACCATCCGGTTGGTGCAAAGCGGATGTGCATTCCACGGACTTCGTTCAGAAGATCCAAATCGACATCGAGGATTTCCTCAAAATTGTCGATTCCATCGACCTTGATGCTACTACTCGGGAGACCACGCGCTGCGTCTCTTCCAATTCTCTCTACGGGACCAAGCTAGTAATTGGCTTGGCGACTTCCGTGGCTCCATCTCAAGTTGGGATGATCTTACCTCTCGCTTCCTTGCTCAATTTTTCCCACGGGAGAACCACTAAGCTTAGGAATGACATCTTGATGTTCCAACAACGTCAAGGTGAATCTCTCTACGAAGCATGGACTCGATTCAAGGACTTACTTCATAAAGTCCCTCATCACGGCATTGATCTTTGGCTCCAAGTCCAAATTTTCTATGATCATGTCAACTTCCCCACCAAGCGATCCATTGACCAAGCGGCCGGTGGAAAACTTAGTGATCTCACCGCGGAAGAATCATGGGGTATAATAGAGGACCTTGCCCTCTATGACAACGAAAGTTGGGATGACCCTCGTGAGCTGCCCAAAACCGTTAAGGCAATCTCCTTGCCTCCCCTTAACTCACAACCTTCCGACCGTAGGATGATCGAACTTGAAGATCAAGTTAATTTCCTAATGAGTTCCTACGAAAATCCTAAGTCCTCACGTCAAGTGAATAAAATCACTCTACCTTGTGAGTTATGTAGTGGTCCCCATGACACTCGTGATTGCACAAGACTTCCCGAACAAGCTTTTGCGGACTACGCCTCCATGCGTACCGACGGAGCGGGAGAAGTGGTACACTTTCAAGCCCGAACAAAACAACTTAGGAAACTCTTACAACCCTCATGGAAAAATCACCCTAACCTTAAGTGGAACCAAAACTCAAGCACACCCCAAAGCTCATCTAGTCCACCTAATAGGTTCAACTCTCTAAACACCGGAACCCCACTAATCTTGAGGCAATTGCATCTAGATTCCTGTCATCTCAAGAGACTCGATTGACTAAGCTTGAAGCCGATTTTAAGCAAAGACAAAGCGAGATGACAAACAAGCTTGATGCCCTCTTAAAAGCCTTCAATGAGCGGGAAGTTGGAGCACTCCCAAGTGATACTATAAAGAACCCAAAAGTGAATTCGATTTAAATCGACTTCATGTTCTTGTTCACCATGGGAGAACACACATCCATGCCCTCACACCCAACGGTTCACTCGATGGCACGCTATCAAAAGGGTTCCAAGCCATCCAAAAGGTACCAAGGCCTGCACCATTGGTGGAACCTACTCTTGAGAAACCCGTCAACCAAGAATCCAAACCTAGTTTAGAGGAGGAGTACAAGGAACTCCATCAAGAAAAACCGATTCTTGAGGTCTTAGCTCATGCACCTTATTATAATGCTTTAAAAGAAAAATATGAGTTAGAACTTAAGCTTGGAAAACATGGGTCCGCTTTTGTGCGAAATAATTTACCTAAGAAGTTAGACGATCCCGGGCTATTCACTCTTCCGTGTAGGCTTGGAACTTCCAAACCTCTCGACGCTCTAGCCGACTTAGGGTCATGCATCAATCTTGTTCCGTTGTCCTCCATAGAAGCCTTAACTTAGGTAAAATAGAACCAACGGAAACCATCTTAGGTCTAGCGGACGGTAGTGTTGCACGTCCGGTAGGAATAATAAAAGACATGGTAGTACACGTGGGAGGTTGACTCTTTTGGCCGACTTTCATGTGCTAGACATGAATAAGGACCCGACATGCCCATTACTAGTAGGAAGAGGATTCTTAGCTACCGCTAGTGCCATCATCGATTGTAAGATGTCCAAGATAGTGGTAGGAGAGGGAGTGCTAGGTCAATTTACGATGTCAAAAAGCATCGTACTACAAAGAAGAGGAAATCCCACATGAGATTAGGTTGGATAGAGAGCCTTCTAGATATGGACCTTGGATAGATAAGAACCTCATAGGCCCCAAAGACCTTTTTACCTAGATGAAGCCTTCACTAGTAAAGCAACTTTCCAAGAAAAGAAATGGCTAGGGACATGGAAGTGAACCCGTTCGAGGGCCTTAGTATTTAGGAAGATGACCGAGTTCTTAGGAAGCTTGCCCGTCAACCTTGTCATGAATAAGTGGAAAGTTGAGAAATCTAAACACAAATGGGATTGGGATAGACCGCTAGTGACGGTAATGGAGAGTGGCACATTAGGATAACAATCTATGATCCCGATGGAGAAGTTTGAAAAGGCATATCTAACGAGCGTACTATTAGGAACTTGAATGATAAGTTTGATCCTTATGACATTGTTGAGGATAGGCTTACTTATATCGGTACGTAGGAGCACGACTACGAGTCTAGCTACAAGACTCTTAAATAAAGAAAAGCGCTTCGTGGGAGGCAACCCATGCTTAATTGTTTGCTTGTTAGTGTCATATATCTTTTATTGATTGTTTATTCTCATGTTTAATTTTGTAAAAATGCTTTATTTTGTTTTTAACCTCGTCTTAATTGCATATAAAGGTATTTTACATAAGGGATAAGTGTAGGGAGGATTACACACGTTTTCAAGGAAACGTAAACATGAGAATAACAATTCATTAAAAGATATATTTGTGTGTTTGTTCGAGTCAAATGCTTGTATCGAGTCATAATGGATGTTTTGCGAAATTTTCCAGATTCTAAAGATGTAAATTTTCGAATTTTTTCGAAAAATCGCAGACCGGTTTTGTCGGGATAACTTTGACGGCGTCGGATCGCAACTGACGGCGTCGGGAAGGAGTAAAACAACAGTTACTTTTTCTCGTTTTACGAGCTACTTAAAAAATTTGGAATTTTCGGTCTTAATTTTCCGAAATTTTGTAAACATCCATTCCACAAGCATTATATCCTAGTTTAAATCGAGTCTTATATATATTATTACCGCCGATTTTACGAAGGTTTCGTTTGTTTTCTTCAAGTGTGCGGGTTTAATTTATCAAGAAGAAGTTACATAAGATTGGAAGGAGCTTTTCACGCATAAATTCTTCTTGGAAAGGATTTAACCACTACTTCACACACGGATCCTACCGAGCTAATCGGGGAGTACTAGTTTCTTTCGTTTTAATTACCTTCCAATTATCATAACTTTGATACTTTCGGGAACATTGGGGACAATGTTCGGTTTAAGTGTAGGGAGGGAAAATAAAACGGGAACTTTGAAACTATGCTTATCCTTGATTATTTGCTTTGTCAAATTGTATTTGTGTAATAAACCATGAGAAAATGTCGGTTAGGGTAATTTTGGCACCAAATTTAAAATTTTTCATGACATATAAGAGTGGGCCATTAGTCTTAACAAAAGCGTCTCACGGATAGGAAGTTGCATGACTAGCACAAAAAACCCTTTACCACCTAAATTCCACCCAAAATGTGAGGATCGCCCTTAGATTAGTAGGAATTAAAAGCATTCATCTTCAATTCTTAGAGTGTGAACCGGTAGTATATTAGATTCTGGAACTTGTTTTGTGATGCATTCTGAGATCGCTAGTAAGACTACACTTGTGTAGTTAGGAATAACTAAATGATAAGAGGCATTAGGATAACCCTTGTTTGATACCCGTAATATAATTACTTCTTCCACATCGGTTGAGTAATTCCCCACACCCTGCGTTGTACTCATCTTTAGTACACGATACCCTAGTTAACCCCTCGAGCCTATCCTTTTCGCGGTTCTCGTGATGTTTCGGTTTTCGAATATCAATGAAGAGCATTGTTTACACCCCCCCCAAATATACACCCAAATCGCCTTAGCCTACCTTGTATGCACTCACTTTTAGTGCATTATTGTTATCACCCTAAACCCTTAGTTCAATTATCTAGTTGCTTGCATGAGTTGCTAAGTCGAGTCATATCCTTTGTATCTGATTTTGGGACGATTGGGATTCATGGGAAAAGTTAAAGTTTATGAAATGACGGGAAGGGAACGTTAAATTCAAATTCCCTTTGTTTGCGTAATAATGTACCCCAAGTGTTTTGATCTTTTCAATTCGGGTCAAATTAGTGTTAGAGTAATAAAAACTCAAGTGTAGGGATGTGCCTATAAATCCCTATTATTTTGATGTTACCGTAGAGGATGGTAGAGTAAAAGTGTATGAAAAAAAAAAAAAAAAAAAAAAAAAAAAAAAAAAAAAAAAAAAAAAAAAAAAAAAAAAAAAAAAAAAAAAAAACGGGCTACCATCCTACATCTATCCTTTAAATTTATGTTTGTTTATTTCAGTTAGCTAGAGTTTAGAGTGTCGAGTCTTGGCTTAGCAACGCCATTCTTCGTATGCTTGTAACATAAGAGATTTTGACTTGCCACCACTATATAGCCTATCCCACCAAACCCTTTGTTTCCCTACCGTAAGCCTAACATTACAACCCTTTAAAGACCTCTTTGATAGTCTTTCCTAGGTGCTTCGCCAAAGCGATGGAGGTTTGATCTATTCTCAAGCCTATGGTAATCTATGTACTAGGACCGGTTAATGAGTGTTTATCTTCCATTTCCAATTTGTTATATTTCATATACACCGAGAGAGATGTGAGTATCCAAACACCCCATGTGAGGTGCTAGTATGTGATTTCCGTGCTTGTTATGACTTTCTTGGGGCTTATATGTGTTGTGGACCGTTTTGAGCGAATGCTTCATGACCCCTAACTTATAAATTAATTGGCTAAAAGCACATTTGCTTGAGGACAAGCAAATACCAAGTGTAGGGATATTTGATAAGGTTTTAAAGGTACCTTTTGAGGGTCGTTTAAGCCCTTATTTGATCACTTTTGTATCCGTTATTGCTTAATATCGTTCCTTTTCACTTTTAGGTCTCTTGAAGGCAAAATCTTGGAATGGCACTTATTTGGACGAAAAGGCGCGATTATCTGAAGAAAATGGCCAAAGTCGAATCGAGACACTCAAAGTCTGCTGAAAACATAAGGTGGCGTCGGTGTTAATTGTGGCGCCGTCGGAGGATCTTTGTGACGGGACGAAGCCAAAACTCCCATTTTCAAGTGGCGACGTCAAGTTATAAAAGAGTAGGCCGTCGCAACTCGGGCGGCCTAGATGTAATCGAGACGGCGTCGAAAGGCGAAGAGGGCGGCGTCACAAGCATAAGGTGGCGCCGTCGCAAGTCTAACGTGGCCAAGGCGAAACCCTAATGGCGGCGACACGGCGGCGTCACAAAACATAAGGTGGCGCCGTCGCATATGTAATATTATATATAGAATCCGAATTTTTCGATATTTAGTGTGTAGTCTTTTGGGTAAAACCTAAACCGAACCAAGGCATCTTATACAGATATTTTAGGGTTCCAAACCCTATCTTACACCAAGATAAGTGTTTTACTTCATTAATACAATTATGTCTTTGATTATTTGTGTGTATGCTTGCATGTTTTCCATGTCCGGCTAATTTACTTGTGTGTTTGCTTAGGGAATATGAAACTTAATTATTGAATATTGATTGGTTGTCTCTTATCTTAGTTGATTAATGATCTAGTAATGCGATAGGTCATTCGTTGTGTATAATGCTTGATTAAATCTTTGTGAACCTTAGAATATGACTCCTTGAGTAGTTGTAAGCTAAACCATCCAAAGAGTGCCTTAGAGTAAGAGTTTATTATCCTAGTGGGTTTTGTAGGCGAGACCCTTTGGTAAGTTCAAAGAGTTAGGGAGAAAGCATACCCTACAACCTTAGACACACAACGCAACTAGGAATAAGGGCGTGACAATTCAACCACCAATAGGAGATAATTAAGGAGTAGTAAAACCTAAGTAAACACATCTTTAAACTATCATACGAGCACACATTAATTAGACATAGACTACATACACCTTAGATTAGATAATTAGATAAGTAGAGTAATCGGTAGCAATACCAACCCCCAAATTCAAACCCGAGATTCGTACCTTTCCTTTCCTTAAAAATATAAAAGATAAAAATAATCTTCCTCAACCACAACCTTAGCGTAGTAACTTCTCACTAGCATTCCTATTCCCTAGAGAGCGATATCAATACCGTGGCTTACCCTAATACTACACTACAACGATTAGGTTCACTGCCTAGGGTGTTGAAAAACTTGCTCGACGAAAAGGAAGTTCCTTTGACCCCGAACGACGCGTGTAGCGTTATCACTTTTCCTCCATTGATGGTGTTTCCAATACTTCTACAAGTATTTCTTTGGTCAGATGGTCGAATGCAACTGATGCTAACTTACTTAACACATCGGCCTTCTGGTTCTGTGCTCTGGGGATGTTTTGTATTCTGAACTGCTTAAAACATCCAATGTACTCCTTTGCCTTAGCAAAATATCTTGCCATGCTTTCCTTGTAAGTGGTGAACTCTTCGTTGATTTGGCTTGATACTAGGTTGGAGTCCACTTTAGCACTTAGTACTTGAATCTTCATGTCCTTGGCTATCCTTAGGCCGGTCAGCAATGCCTCGTACTCCGCCTCATTATTGGTGCTGGGGAAATTTAGCCGTAGGGCATAAGTGTACTCTGTTTGGTCCGGGCTGATCAACACCAAACCTGCCCCGGAGCCTTTCTTGTTAGACGCTCCGTCTTTGAACAGTGTCCATTCTTCCTCTGCGATTGAGATGTTGCACATTTCCTTGCCCTTTCCTTGTCTCCCTACTTTGCTGACCGGTATTTCATTTATGAAATCTGCCAATACCTGTCCCTTGACGGCGTGCCTTGGGATGTAGTTAATTTTGTATGCTCCCAATTCTACTGCATACTTCATCAATTTCCCTGAGGATTCGGGTTTGTTCAACACGTCACGAATGGGCTGGTCTGTGATCACCTTAATTGGGTGGGCTTCAAAGTATCTTCGGAGTCTTCTGGAACAGTGTAATAGAGCCAAAGCCAATTTTTCCAGGGGGCATAATTTCGTTCGGCTTCGTGGAGTGTTCTGCTAACATAGTGCACCGGCATTTGTTTACCCTTCCTTTCTACCATTAATACTGCGCTTATGGCTTCCTCGGCTGCCGCTAGGTACACGAAAAGATCCTCTCCTGTTACCGGGGCGGTTAAATTAGGCAGTTCTAAGATGATGCTCTTCATCTTCTGAAATGCTTCTTCGGCCTGTTCGCTCCACCGGTATTCACTTTGGTTATCTTTCGTGATGTTCTTTAATGTGTTGAAAAAGGGCAAAGCTTTTTCAGCCGACCGAGAGAGGAACCTATTCATGGCTGCGAGTTTCTCGCTAAGGCTTTGCATTTCCTTGAGTGTCCGGGGCGATTGCATGTCGGCTATCGCTTTTGTTTTCTTCGGATTGGCCCTTATTCCTTCGGACGTAACCACGTATCCGAGGAATTTTCCTTCTTCGACTCCGAACGAACACTTTTTCGGGTTAAGCTTCATGTTGATTCTTCAGAGGTTATCAAACGTTTCTGCCATGTCCGCCAACAACTCTACTTCACTTATGTTCTTGATTACCGTATCGTCAACATATACCTCCAAATTCCTGCCAATTTGCCCCTTGAAAGTTGAATCTACCAACCTTTGATAGGTTGCTCCGGCGTTTCTCAAACCGAAGGGCATTTTGGTATAGCAAAAAGTTCCATGCTCTGTGTAGAAGGCTGTCTTCTCTTCGTCTTCTTTGGCCATCTGAACTTGGTGGTACCCCTTGCATGCATCAAGAAAACACTTGTACTTGTACCCCATCACAAACTCTATTTTCCATTCGATCTCTGGGAGTGGGTAGTAGTCCTTTGGGCATGAAGCGTTGATGCTTTTGAAGTCCATGCACATTCTCCATGTTCCGTCCGGTTTCTTTACTAGAACCGGGTTGGAAATCCATGTGGGGTATTTTACTGCCTGAACTATCCCTGCTTTTAGCCATTCTTCTACTTCGGTATTGATTGCCTGATTTTTCTCAGCTGAGAAGGTTCTCTTTTTCTGGGCTATTGGCCTGTCGTGCACATTGACATTTAGTTTGTGCTCTATAATTCGCCGGGGAACTCCTGTCATGTCGGTTGGTTGCCATGCGAATACATCCTTGTTGTTTTTAAGTAGTTCCACCAATTGCCTTTTGCACTCTTTGGAAAAGTTGCCTCCGATGGTGACCAGTTGCTCATGGAACTTAGGGTTTATCATTACTTCTTCTGTTTTCCTGCAAGGCTTTTCTTCTTCCACAGGGTATTCCTTACTCTTGCTTCCCGACCCTTCCGCCATGAACTGTTTTTCTAACCTTCTACACTCAGAGATGATAACTGATCTGGTAACCAGGGTTGCAACTCCCCTTGGTGTTGGGAATTTTATCATGGAGTGGATTGTCACACCCTCGCCGGAGGCGGAAACACGAGGTGTAACGGAAGGGAACATAAGCACAAGATAATAGAACATACCAACATTAATATTAAAAAGAAATATTACACCATTACAATACCAGTTTAGCCGACATCGGCGAATATATTACAAAGCTTAGATTCCAAAATATTATGTTTTATACATAATGATTTATATTGACAAGTGAAAGCTTCATTATGCAAGACTTGATAGAAAGAGCTTACTAACGATCACCTGAAATGCATGAGAGAAAAACAGGTCAACTATGAAAATAGTTGGTGAGTAAACACGCTTAACAAAAATAGGAAAACTCGTGAAATAATCAAAGCTTTCGATGGCGAAAATGGTCCATAAAGCAAAGGCATTGTAAATCCACTCGGTTCCAAGTTCCGCCCATACAAAACTTGCAACTGTGTGTTCACAACCCACCGCCAAAAGTAGTATGTCTAAAAGTCAAGTATAAACGGTCATAATAGTTCACAATATTGCACCACGATATAATCATTCGTGGATGCTCCGAACATGGGAGACTTTGCACCGCTCCAACAAGGGAGACTCCTTTGTCACCGACCACCTAGGCGAGAATTATTGAGAACGCTCCACCAATAAGGCGAGACTTTATAGTGATGCTCGAACATGGGAGACTTTGCCCGCTCGAACAGGGAGACTTAAATTGAAAATGCTCCGTTCCCATAGGGAGACATTTTGCTCCGGACGGGAGGCTTTAAGTTGATGCTCGAACATGGGAGACTTTATAGTGATGCTTCAACAGGGGAGACTTTGTACGCTCCACCAATAAGGCGAGACTTTTAGGGTCATAGCATATACGGTTCAATAAGTTCAAATAAGTAATAGGTTCGTAATTAAGTTCAAGGATTTGATTCGAGTTCACAAGTTCTAGTCAAACTAGTTAATAAAAGTAGTAAACAATTTAGCTCAAGAAAGGTTCATGCATTTCACCCCAAAATATAGTAAAACGGAAAAGGGGTTGTGATTACTCACTTGGTAAACGGTGTGATGACAAGAGTGAGTACACCGAGGTAATGTGATGCTTTAACCGGACCTATTACGAATGATATGATATGTAATGAGTTGCAATGTGATGTTATGCATGCATTTCGTATGCTATTTATACCATTTGCGAGTTCAAAATAATATAACTTATCGTCGAAAAATACTCTTTTGACGTCTTGACCCTTCAAAATCACTTTACAAGTTTTACGTCAAAATGTCATCCTACAATGGTTTTATAATGATTTATAGTGAAATTATCACTTTTAGTCGCAAAACAATGTCGTCGGAATTTTCATGAAAGTGATAAAAATGGCTTTGGAAAACTAGTCGTAAAATGGTGTACGCCAAACGTTAGAGAACGAACTCGACGGTTTTGGAAAGTTTGTATCGAAATCTAGAAGTTTCGATTCGGAGTTTTCGTCAAAAGGTCTCGAACATAGAGATAATAAGGGTTAAAGATAGTGATTTTGGCTAATTGTGGTGTAAAAAGTGAGTTTCGCCAAGTTTAAACATCCGTAATTAACTTATTACAACTCCGCTACACAAACGGCTTGTCGTTTTGAAAATATGCTCGGTGAACTTGATTTTACTAGAAGACATCTCGCTCCAAAAGTTTTGCATCATGGTTAAAAACAATTTCAACATGGACGTTACTACTACCGTAACACTTGTGTCGTAGAAATAATATAGTTTTCGAGAAAATAATAGTTACGGCAAGTTTATGAAAACGTGTATATCTTTGTCGTTTCAAATCCGCTTTTCACGATAATACGTCCTTAGCTTCGTATCAAAGTATACTAATATATTTTTGATAAGTCGAAATAATTTGTGAAGCTTAAGGCTCGTTTTGACCGGACAAAGTAAAACAACAAAGTCGAAATTTCGAAAAGTATATTTTTCGTCGTCAAACTTGTAAAATCCATAACTTCTTCGTTATAACTCCGTTTTAATCCGTTCAAGCGGCCACGGATTCGTTTTAAAGTATATTTTCTAAATATCATGGCCAAAAAGTCGTGCCTACTGTCGGTTTTTCCAGAAAATTAAAACAAGGACAGAACCTATTTTATAGTTATCGAAAATAGTTTTTCTCGGACAAAACCTATTCTAATCCCTTCAAATCAACTCCAAAGCTAATCTAATCCTACCATACACCTTCTTAGGGTGTCATGGGTTCCTAATCACCATCAAGACCAATGAATACCAAGGGGATAATTATAGGATGACCATAATATATATATAACTCTAAAATCAAGTAAAATGGTATAAATCACATATGTCTTGCATGTTGCTCCAAAAATGAAAAGATACATATGAAATGAAGAGGAAACATGAAAAATGATAGAAACATGCTTACAAGTGAATATGATGAGGTGCAAGTAACAAGGTTAAACCTAAACACTCTTGGTTTTTATTTCAAAACCTAATAAAGAGTGTGATCTAGATTGTTAATGCTTGTGCTTGAGAGAAAAAAAAATGATAATCCCTTGGAGAGCTCTTGAAGAACCGGTCATGGAGAGAAAAAAAAGACCAAGAGGAAACTTTGCTACTAACTCTTGTGAATTATTTGAATGAGATGAGAAAAAATGAAAATGTAAGACTTTATGTAATGTGTAAGAATCAATACAATCAAGACCATGCTTCAATTATCTAACCCTCCCTTGTCGCCCAAGGGAGGGATATCAAGATATTATATATATTTTTTTTCTTTTAAATCATGTGTATAAATAAAAATGTAAGTATAATGTATAAGTGAAGATAACTTGTAAGATTTAATATACTTTAGTGCATTTAAGGAAATTTTAGGTGAAAGTCATTTTTAATAGATCAAAGTAGAGTGTAATGAGGTAATAAAAATTGTAAAAATACATTCCTTGTAAAATTTGAGTGATAAAATAATTATCGTATAGTTTTTAAGAAAAACGTCGTAATAATGAAAATTTAACGATTTATATACCAAATAAATTTAAAACACTAGGTAAAGTCAAAATATAGTTTTATAAACTAAATGTAAGTTTAAAATATATCGGGATCATTTTGAAAGTAACGGATTAAATATTTAAAATAATAACTCACGCGATAACGTTTATTAAATATAAAAATTACGCGTTAAATGTGAAATGAAATGCCATGAATGAACTAATATGATGCATATTTAATTTAAGAAATGACCGAATTTGAGAATTGTGACATTCTTCCCATGTCGTGAATCACGTCCCGTGATTCGATTAACTATACTATGGTCTCAACCTCAACAAGAGTTCTAAAGTTCATGCTCGTACTGAGCAGTCTAAATGATCATATCAATGCCCATGCGTGTGGGTTCCCATTCAACTAAGTACATGCCCGTGATTAGATTGGATAGGGTAAACTTGCCCAATATCGAACGAGATCTCAAAAGACCTTTAGGTAGTCGATTCTAATTTAATCTCACAACTCATCAAACAAGAACCGCCATGAGATTAAACTAAACCGACTTGAGTAAACTTGTCTCTTAGCTTGATTTTCGCAACTCATCAAACAAGAACTGTCACTAGATCAAGCTAGAAACAAGTTGTTAGAAAGATAGGAATCAACATCCTTGAATGAAGTCTTTTGAAAGATTAAGCTCGATATTGGATTTGCTTACACAAATCAAATCAAATCAACAAAATATATAACAACTAAGGTCGATATCAATAGGTCTCAAATTAATCAACGTCGTGAGCGTGGTAAAGATTGGAAGGAAGTTAAGCACTCAAAATCATGTCGCATGCGAATAAGGTAGTTGTTCAAAGGAATGTACCGTTACGCGTTGCGGGCTTCCTCGGTGCCCGGATAGAATGCTCGACCACGTGCGGGAGGAATTTCAATGTTCGATCTTGTGGGCCTTCTATTGCCAACGCCAGTTTGGGCGATTACCTCCTTGATTGGGAGTTCTTTTCGACTTTGGGCGGTATTGCGAAGGTGATCTAGACTTCCACACTCGTAACATGCTTTTCTCTGCCCTTGATTTCCGCCTGTTTGAGCAATTTCGCGAAGTGGCCCGTCATCCACATTTGCCGCACCTTGGGCGATCTCTAAGTGATGATAATTACATCGAGTGCACAAAGGATGTGGACTGCATATCCTTTGCGCTCTGGGTGGTCGCCCATAGTTACGAGTTATTCATTTGCCTCTTGTTTTGCCGATTACGTCTCGGTTTCCTGGTGATCCTCCTGCCTTTCGTCCATTGTCGTTTGCTTTTGTTAGTTCTCCGGACTGATCACATCATTTGTCAGCGATCGCCATACTCGCGTGCTTGCAGAGTGGTTGGTTTCGACGGTGACATCCCTCTAATTTACGTATCAATCCCCATATATCGGTCAATCAACTTCTCCACGGTGGAAACCATGTGAGGAACCATCCTAGTTAACTCGTGGAACGGATCGTGTACTTGTCGATCTCTACTCCTACCATCAAGTGGTTCCAAAATTCTTCTTCCGTTTACGCACTTCATCTTTTCTCAAGACTCATCGCTTAGTAGTTTCTTGAATGCTTCCCAAGATAATGCATTTGCGGCCCTCTTCCTCTAGTCTCAGAGTTGGTTGTTCCACCGGTCAATGCTCGACCACAGTAGACCAAAGAGAACTCAACCTTGTTTCCTTCAAAGACATTTCGTGATACTAAGCTTCGACTCAACATTCTCGAACCGGGTTAGCGATCGAATGGCACCCTCGGTACCATGAAATTCCATTGGCTTACATGTCATGAAAGTTTTGTAGTTGCATCCTTGACCGGCGTTTGAAGTACCTTCTCCGTTGTTGGTTCGTCTAGCATCGAGATGTGTTATAATTTGGGTGAGTAGATCCGCTATTCCAAAGAGCGTTGTTGTGCGGATTGTCATTGTTGTTTGGGTTGCCGTTGTTGTTACCTCCGAGCGTGTGTTTCTTGCGGCCATGATCCTCTGAGAGGACCAAAACATCGGGTTGAGTAAACGACATTCGAACGAAGTCGATGAGGTGCGAGCGGTGGTAATGTGTTATAGTGATCGAAACATGACGAGAAGCAGAGACATGCTATGTCTAACAAGTCGAAAGATGGAAAAGAGAAGATATGAACAAGGTACGGTAATGTAGGCGTGAGCGTAAAAACATGCCATGCATACCCACCCGACCAATGCAACTTCAGTGACGGACTCAAAAGACTCGACTAAACATGATTTAAATTTACTCTTCTTATCATTGCATGGTTCTTCATAAATTAGACATAGTTGATCGGGCTATGTATAATTTATGAGTAACGATGCAACGATAGGACTAGATGACTCGGATGAATGTTCAATGTTTAATAAAATAAAATAAAATTTTTAGGTTATAGTTGTGATTTTAATTTTGAAAATCGGCATTCTCTATAACCTTTGGCTTTGATACCAATCATGTTCACCTCCGGAGGCTGAAACACGAGTGTAACGGAGGAACATAAGCACAAGATAATAGAACATACCAACATTAATATTAAAAGAAATATTACACCATTACAATACCGGTTTAGCCGACATCGGCGAATATATTACAAAGCTTAGATTCCAAAATATTATGTTTTATACATAATGATTTATATTGACAAGTGAAAGCTTCATTATGCAAGACTTGATAGAAAGAGCTTACTAACGATCACACAAATGCATGAGAGAAAACAGTCAACTATGAAAATAGTTGGTGAGTAAACACGCTTAACAAAAATAGGAAAACTCGTAAGAAATAATCAAAGCTTTCAATGACGAAAATGGTCCATAAGCAAAGGCATTGTAAATCCACTCGGTTCAAGTTCCGCCCATACAAAACTTGCAACCTGTGTGTTCACAACCCACCGCCAAAAGTAGTATGTCTAAAAGTCAAGTATAAACGGTCATAATAGTTCACAATATTGCACCACGTATATAATCATTCGGGGATGCTCCGAACATGGGAGACTTTACCTTTGCTCCAACAAGGGAGACTCCTTTGTCACTCGACCACCTAGGCGAGAATTATTGAGAACGCCCACCAATAAGGCGAGACTTTATAGTGATGCTCGAACATGGGAGACTTTGCCTTCGCTCCGAGCAGGGAGACTTAAATTGAAAATGCTCCGTTCCATAGGGAGACATTTTGCTCCGGACCGGGAGGCTTTAAGTTGATGCTCGAACATGGGAGACTTTATAGTGATGCTTGAGCAGGGAGACTTTGTACGCTCCACCAATAAGGCGAGACTTTTAGGGTCATAGCATGTACGGTTCAATAAGTTCAAATAAGTAATAGGTTCGTAATTAAGTTCAAGGATTTGATTCGAGTTCACAAGTTCTAGTCAAACTAGTTAATAAAAGTAGTAAACAATTTAGCTCAAGAAAGGTTCATGCATTTAGCCCCAAAATATAGTAAAAGCGGAAAAGGGGGTTGTGATTACTCACTGGTAAACGGTGTGATGACAAGAGTGAGTACTGCGAGGTAATGTGATGCTTTAACCGGGACCTATTACGAATGATATGATATGTAATGAGTTGCAATGTGATGTTATGCATGCATTTCGTATGCTATTTATACCATTCATGAGTTACGAAAATAATATAACTTATCGTCGAAAATACTCTTTGACGTCTTGACCCTTCAAAAATCACTTTACAAGTTTTACGTCAAAATGTCATCCTACAATGGTTTTATAATGATTTATAGTGAAATTATCACTTTTAAATCGCAAAACAATGTCGTCGGAATTTTCATGAAAGTGATAAAAATGGCTTTGGAAAACTAGTCGTAAAATGGTGTCGTCAAGCGTTAGAGAACGAACTCGACGGTTTTGGAAAGTTTGTATCGAAATCTAGAAGTTTCAGTTCAGGAGTTTTCGTCAAAAAGGTCTCGAACATAGAGATAATAAGGGTTAAAGATAGTGATTTTGGCTAATTGTGGTGTAAAAAGTGAGTTTCGGCCAAGTTTAAAGATCCGTAATTAACTTATTACAACTCCGCTACACAAACGGCTTGTCGTTTTGAAAAATATGCTCGGTGAACTTGATTTTACTAGAAGACATCTCGTTCCAAAAAGTTTTGCATCATGGTTAAAAACAGCCCTCAACATGGACGTTACAGCTACCGTAACACTTGTGTCGTAGAAATAATATAGTTTTTCAGAAAATAATAGTTACGGCAAGTTTATGAAAACGTGTATATCTTTGTCGTTTCAAATCCGTTTTCTACGTATAATACGTCCTTAACCGTATCAAAGTATACTAATATATTTTTGATAAGTCGAAATAATTTGTGAAGCTTAAGGCTCGTTTTGACCCGGACAAAGTAAAAACAAGAAGCTGAAATTTCGAAAAGTATATTTTTAAATCGTCAAACTTGTAAAATCCATAACTTCTTCGTTATAACTCCGTTTTAATCCGTTCAGCGACCACGGATTCGCTTTTAAAGTATATTTTCTAAATATCATGGCCAAAAGTCGTGCCTCTTGTCGGTTTTTCCAGAAAATTAAAACAAGGACAGAACCTATTTTATAGTTATCGAAAATAGTTTTCTCGGACAAAACCTATTCTAATCCCTTCAAATCAACTCCAAAGCTAATCTAATCCTACCATACACCTTCTTAGGGTGTCATGGGTTCCTAATCACCATCAAGACCAATGAATACCAAGGGGATAATTATAGGATGACCATAATATATATATAACTCTAAAATCAAGTAAAATGGTATAAATCACATATGTCTTGCATGTTGCTCCAAAATGAAAAGATACATATGAAATGAAGAGAAACATGAAAATGATAGAAACATGCTTACAAGTGAATATGATGAGGTGCAAGTAACAAGGTTAAACCTAAACACTCTTGGTTTTATTTCAAAACCTAATAAAGTGTGATCTAGATTGTTAATGCTTGTGCTTGAGAGAAAAAAATGATAATCCCTTGGAGAGCTCTTGAAGAACCGGTCATGGAGAGAAAAAAAGACCAAGAGGAAACTTTGCTACTAACTCTTGTGAATTATTTGAATGAGATGAGAAAAAATGAAAATGTAAGACTTTATGTAATGTGTAAGAATCAATACAATCAAGACCATGCTTCAATTAATACTAACCCTCCCTTGTCGCCCGAGGGAGGATATCAAGATATTATATATTTTTTTTTTTCTTTTAAATCATGTGTATAAATAAAATGTAAGTATAATGTATAAGTGAAGATAACTTGTTAGATTTAATATACTTTAGTGCATTTAAGGAAATTTTAGGTGAAAGTCATTTTTAATAGATCAAAGTAGAGTGTAATGAGGTAATAAAATTGTAAAATACATTCCTTGTAAAATTTGAGTGATAAAATAATTATCGTATAGTTTTTAAGAAAAAGCGTCGTAATAATGAAAATTTAACGATTTATATACCAAATAAATTTAAAACACTAGGTAAAGTCAAAATATAGTTTTATAAACTAAATGTAAGTTTAAAAATATATCGGGATCATTTTGAAAGTAACGGATTAAATATTTAAAATAATAACTCACGCGATAACGTTTATTAAATATAAAAATTACGCGTTAAATGTGAAATGAAATGCCATGAATGAACTAATATGATGCATATTTAATTTAAGAAATGACCGGAATTTGAGAATTGTGACATGGATGGTTGAAGGGATTGCCCTCAATTCCCTAATGCCTGATCGTCCCAGAATAATGTTGTACGGAGAGGGGAATCTTATCACTGCAAATGTCATTATCGCTCAGCGATATAGGCCATCGTTCCCAAAACACACATTTAGGTCTATCTTCCCGAGGGGTCTGATTGCTTCGCCTGAGAATCCCACTAGTGGTGTGTTTGTTTCTCTTAGCTTCGCTTTGGTTTCCGGGCACAAGTTCTGAAAACAGTGTTCGTACATTACTTCCACAGCTGCTCCTAGATCTACATAAACCCTCCTCACGGTGTACCCTTCTACATCTGCTTCAATTATCATCGGCTCTTCGGAAACGTCCCACGGTAGAATGGGGGGGAAACCTATAGGGACATTCATCCAGTCTTCCTCTTGGCTGCTGGTCTTCCTTTTTCTGTCTTTTCCTCCGCTGCATACCATGTTTATCACCCTTCCTCTGCCGGGCTGATTATCTCTAAGGGGTTTCTTTCCCTTTGCCTTACGTCCTTCAGTAAATGATCCAACTTGCCCGTCTCCAGAGCTACTTTCAGTTGTTCCTTGAGTTGGTAGCAGTCATTGGTGAGATGACCCTTCTCACCATGATAATCACAGAATTTATCTAAGTTTTCCCTCCTCGGTGCCCCTCTCAAAGGTGGGGGTGGTGGCAGCTTTAGCTGAAGCTCTGTTGCTAGAATCTCCTTAGGTGCTTTTGAGAGAAGGTCAAATCTATCGGGCGGGTGTCGTTCCTGTAATGGTTTCTCCGGTAGTCGCTCCTGTGGTCGCCTCTGTAGTTATATGTCCTTGTCGGGTAATAGGGGTTGTATTGGCTGGGGATTTTTGTTCTGTTCTTCGGTCTCCCCTCTGCTTGTCGGGGAGATTCGCCATTCTAGAGGTTCGGTCAGGCTGACTACCCGCGTACGACTTACGGTTCCATTCCCCTTTAGGGAGCTCCGTGGTGTTGTATGCTTCCTCCGAACGTACAAAATCGTCTACCCTCTTCATCATTTCTGTAACTGTCTTGGGAATTCTATCCGAAAAACGCTTTACTAATTCCGGGCACTTGCTACCGTTAATGAATGAGGATATATGCATTATTTCCGGCACACCGGGGATGTAACTAGCCTCATCGGTCCACCTCTCCTTGAATTCCGGCAGGGTTTCATGAGCTTTCCGCACGATTTTTGTGAGTTCCATCGGATCTTTAAGACACTTTCTCCGAGCGCGAATCTTTCTAGGAAACTCTCTCTAAGCTCCTCCCAGCTGTCTATACTACCATTGGGTAATCGCTCGAACCACCCACTTGCCGGACCGTCCAAAGTTTGTTGGAACATCCAGCACCATACCGGCATCGGCCAGCCGCCATGATTGGCTGCACCGGAGAAGCGAGTGACGTGATCATCCGGGTCCGAGGATCCGTCGTAAAGCTTTATGTTCTTAGGTAGCTCATGTCTTGGTCCGGCGAACTCTACGATCCGTCGCGTGAATGGGAATCTGGGGGAGTCCTTATATGGTTTATGTAAGTCTTCCACGATCCGCTTTCCTTTCGGATCCTTTTCTTTTTCTACTTCTCGGGCGGGCTCTTCGGTTTCGTCGCCGAAATCGATCCGGATGGGCTGCAATGGGCTTTTTCCTTGGGTGTTATGTTGCTGTATTAAGGCCTTTAGTGATGATATGTGGCTTAGTATTTGTTCTTCTAGGTTAGGGGGTTGTTTACGGGTGGGGTTTCATTGGAGGGACCTGTGGGTGTTTCGGTGGTAGGACCGGCCATTCTCTAGCTTTGGTAGTTCGAGTAGCGGTCCCACGGATGGCGCCAATTTGTTGAGGTAAAAATCTGTATTTACCCGAACAAGCTAAGATCCTTCGGCTAATCCTTCGGTAAAGCTCCTCGGATTAGGTCCCTTCGGATCTGTGAACACAAAGAAAACACGCGTTAGCCTCGCCTAGGGTTTTATTCCTAGACCAAGCTCCGGCGTGAGAATGAGTATGGTAAAATGTCAGAGTAATATGTGAAAATGGGATGAGAATTAGTTAACCTTGAATGCAGTAACTTGGCTCCTTTTATAGATGAGAAGTTTTGTCCT
Source organism: Chrysanthemum lavandulifolium (assembly GCA_022545495.1). Classification (NCBI taxonomy): domain Eukaryota; kingdom Viridiplantae; phylum Streptophyta; class Magnoliopsida; order Asterales; family Asteraceae; genus Chrysanthemum; species Chrysanthemum lavandulifolium. The sequence continues at coordinate 304,970 of JAHFWF010000050.1, read as the reverse complement.
CACCCGAAGGTCACGTGGGTGATAGTGACTCTTTCGGGCGGGAGTTGACTTTACTCTGTTTGGATTCCGTCTGGAAAGGGTCAGTAGTTCTGATCAAGATTCCCTTCCTTTTATACATGGTGATGTCAGGTGTCCGTTATGTCGAGGGTTATGTCTAACCCTCCGGTATATGCTGGTCTAGCTTTGCTTGGTCTAGATTGGCCTGTATGTTGTGTCCGAAAGGTTGCGCATTGTGCCGGGCGGATTTGCCTTTGGGCCGGAGAGTTAGGCCCTTCGGCGTTTTAATGTCTTGGGGAGTTGTATGCCGGAACATACGCCAACATTTGGTGGAGGTGGTTAACTCATAAGAAAGTTGTGAGTTTTAAAAACACGTGAAGTTTGAGTTCGATGCACAAGAATGTTTCTTGGGAGTTGGGATGAGAGGGCTTCGGGGACAATCGAGTTGTCAAACATCTTTTGGATAAGAAGGCGAGCTTCTCTGCTTTCCGTACAAATTCTGCGTACAAGTTCCGGCCATGATGATTGGGTAGAAGAGACGTACCACCCTCATGTGTAATTCAAGTTATGAGACTTAACTGTGATGCTAATTGGGACAAAATCCATACCAAAACTCAACAAAAAGTCAAGAAACCAAATTCATAGCTTTAGGCGTATGGCATGAACGTAAAATATAATCAAGTCTATATTTTAATTGGCACACTTGTATGATTGTATCTTTGTTTGCTTTCTTAGTGATTAAAGTGATCCATGGCTTTAAATACTTGCTCCATATTGGTAAACATTTGGTTCATGTGCTGTACTCACATACTGAAATCTAATAAATCGAAAGTATACTCGATTCCTTTAATAATTTGAGCTGTAAGTTCTGAACTTTGATCATATTCTAAAAGAAGGTTTCTCAAATCTTTAACTCTACGCTGAAATGAAGGGTCATTCTTGAGAATAGGTGGAGCTTACATTAACTAGATCAAAAAGACCAACTAGACTTCATCATCAACGCTGGAAAATGAGTTGAACCGTTTTTCACATACACTAGTGACGGCTGTACCGAAAACTTTTCCCCAAACTTTATCTTCGAGAACCCTTCAACCTGATAATGATCCAAATCTTTCAAACCTTCAATTGTCCCACCAAGCCTCAACCCCATCCAAAATCATCTTCAGGTAGATCAGATATCGACACACCCCATTGTAGATGTCTAGCACCCGAGTTATTCATCTCAACCCACCCTCCTATTCTAGTGCTTGTATCAAGCTCTGACTCAACAACCATAGCTGTTGACCTTAACGAAGCAGAAAATGGATCTTTATGTCTAAAGATGCCAATTGGTAGAGCAACTGGACCAAGGGAAGCATGCTGATTTGAAAATTTGGGTACTTGGTGTAGGCCCAAAACAGAGAGTTTTGTATTCCATGAAATTTGATATACGAGTTGCCCAAAAGTGCTTAAGGAAAGCGTGGTTCCTTGAGAATCGAGTTGAGTTCCCAAAACAGATACAAATTGAGCTAAGGAAGCAATAATATTGGACTTTTTCACAGTAACGCTGATCCCACTACCAATGTGTTGATTTAGTAGTGAAGGTCCGGTAAATGAATGACTGGTAAGGCCACGTTCCTGAAAAGCAAGGGGATTCATGTCAAAATTAAGATTGCGTGATGAATAAAGGAAAAGGCAGGTGTTGTAATTCGAGCTTAATAAAAGACTGATACAGCGTAGTCTATGATACAATCTAACTAGGTGTTATATGTTACAAACTGAGGATGCATGATATGCGGACCTATAGAGATGACGTTTTCACCCCCATGTTCCTTTGATTGACTCAGGTTGTGCTTGACTGCTAACTGGCCAAAAGGTAAAACCTAAGACCTCAGATAAAGACCAAATGGGCCCAATGGGTTGAACAGGTCAAAACTCACCAAAGGTATACTTCAATATGTTTGACATTTGCCTAATACATTATAGGGAAAATGACAAAAAAATGCATCGAACTTGACACTTGTTGTCATTGTGTGTAGCCAACTATTTTTTTTTTCATTGTAACACAAACCTTTTGAATTTTTGTCATTGTATGTAGCCAGTTAGGTAAATTTGTGTTATTGTATGTACCGGTCGAGGCTTAGCGTTACATCGTTAGTCCTTTTATATTAACGGTCGTTAGTAAATAACTTAAATTTCGTTCTCTTACGTTTTATTCGTTTTCATCCGTTATTATCGTTTTGTCCGTTTTATACTTTTTCGTCCGTTGCTTTTCTGTTTTTACGTTTTAAATACATTTCTTACATTCGTCCGTTTTCTTACGTTTTAGTCGCTTTTATCGTTTTCATTCGCTTTTATCGTTTTAGTCCGTTTTATAAGTTTTCATCCGTTTTATATGTTTTCGTCCGTTTTATCTGTTTTATACGTTTTCGTCTTTTTAAGTTTTCATCTGTTTTCTTACACTTCATCCATTTTATACGTTTTGTCCGTATTCTTAAGTTTTATACATTTTATCCGAAAAGTAAGAAAACCAGCGAAAGCGTATAAAAAGATGAAAATGTTAGAAAAGCAGAAAACTTTAAAAACAAGACGAAAATGTATAAAACAATTAACGTAGAAAACGAATGAAAACGTGTAAATCTGAATGAAGCGTAAAAACGGACAAACGCATAAAAGCGGATGAAACGTAGAAAATGACGAAACAACGTGAAAGCGAGAAAACGATAAATATGGATGAAAACGAGCAAAACGTGTAAAACGGACGGCGTATAAAACGGACTAAAACATAAGAAAGCGTCAAACGTAAGTAAACAAGCGAAAATGTAAAAAGCGGATGAAAGCATTGGACCAAAATGTATAAAGCGGACGAAAAAGTATAAAAGCGGACGAAACGATAATAACGGACTAAAGCGTGAAAGCGTGGGAAACGTAAGTAAACAAGCGAAAATGTAAAAAGCGGATGAAAGCATTAGACCAAATGTATAAAGCGGACGAAAAAGTATAAAAGCGACGAAAACGTAAAATAACGGACTAAAACGTAAGAAAGCGTAAGTAAACAAGCGAAAATGTAAAAAGCGGATGAAAGCATTGGACCAAAATGTATAAAGCGGACGAAAAAGTATAAAAGACGGACGTATAATAACGGATGAAAGCGAATAAAAGCGTAAGAGAACGAAATTTTAAGTTATTTACTAACGACCGTTAATATAAAAGGACTAACGATGTAACGCTAAGCTTTGACTGGTACATACAATAACACAAATTCACCTAACCGGCTACATACAATGACAAAAATTGAAAGGTTTGTGTTACAATGAAAAAAAAAAATAGTTGACTACTGCATGACAACAACAGTGTCGAGTTCGATCGTTTTTTTTTCATTTTCCTTCATTATTATATGTTGATGAATAAATTGAAATAAAAAAAAAAAAAAAAAAAAAAAAAAAAAAAAAATTGAACAAACATGTGTTGGCGGGTCAGCCCAACCTGACCCGTTTTAAAGATTGCGCGTTTCGACCCAAAACCCTTTCTAACCCATTACCCAACCCGCCCATTTTGGGACATCTACTAATCTTCTAAGCATTAAAATCACTTATGTTATGCAGGTGTAGTATAATGCAATTATACAAGCATACAATGTCTTGTGTATAGAAAGTTGATATATATCACCATAAAGCACAAATCCTCTGATGTACAAAGAATGTCAAAGATTGAAGAGTGCTATGTCAAAATTTTTGAGTAGCAGGAAGTGCCCGAAAACCAATAAACTTTCATCTTTAAACATCTTTTCTCTTGAGCTTATAAATGTAAGAAAAAGACAAAGAACTCCTTAATTGAATGTAAGATTTAAAGAAAAGATAAATGAATGTAACTTTAAAGAAAGGGGGAATTGCATATATATCCATACAAAGATTGATAATTGCATATATATCCGGCTTTAACCTATAATTGTGTATATGTCCTTCTCAAACACAAAATTTGTCATATATGTCCAAATAGTTATTTTATATATATATGAACCCAAATAAAGCATTACAACTATAATTTAAATACAAAAAGACCATTATTATATCCTTATTCTTATCATTCTCATAGGTATAAATATATCAGTAACTTCACTAAACACACAAATCACCCACAAAGATTGTATCCAATAAAATTCTGATAAAGATAGTATATCCTTGTTTCTGGAAATCAAATAAACATTCCACATTAAAAAGCTAATTTTTAATTTATTTCCGCCACTAAATATTGTAACCCATTAAGAGTCAATGTTAAAGATGAGATGTTTCAAGCATTAATTCATTCAAGCATACATCATCAAGCTTTAAAATTTAATTCATTTAAAGCATTAATGCTTGATAAATATCAAACAATTTAACAAGATGTTTAACATGGAATCCTATAACGTTTATGTTTCAATTCATTCAATCAGCAATGATTAATAAAAATCAGAAAGTAGTTTATAATCGTTGGTTCGGTGGGTTTTTGTGTTTGTTATAAACAATTATAATTCAATGATGGAAAATATTTGATTAAGCAAAATCAAGAACAATAAATGAAAACATTATATTGAGTTAGTACAAACAAAACAATTATGATTTAGCCGAATCAGTTCGGAGTTTAGAGTTGTAAAAGTCTATGTGTCTAGATGGTAATATGATCGGTTTATAAGCTTATTATAAGCAAAGGGTATAATGATTAATTTATTTTTAAATTATTATTATCTTGTGTTTTTTGGTTTTAAATATGTATAAAATAATTATTTGGATATACATGACAATTTTTGTGTTTAGTAAGAATATATACGCAATTAAAAGTTTTAGTTGGATATATATGCAATTCCCCCTTAAAGAAAAGATAAATGAATGTAAATTTGTTGATAATTAATTTGAAAATTTTAACCTATAGTTAACATTCTTTGGACAGCTGCATTAGTACCAGTGAGTAAATTATTTACATGGCATGTGATAACCTAATTAGCTAAGTGTACGCACCACACCAGCTTTGGATCGAAAAAAAGGCCATTTCATTATTACCTGATGAGAGCTTTTTGAGGGTCCAACATCACTGCATTTAGCTCCCAAAGGAACAGCAACCAACGAGCACCAATCATTAATATTTGCAGCATAAACTACCTTCGCTAATGAAAGTGGACTAGCAAAAGCATCAAGCTGCCCTTTACCACTTGCCACAAACTCTGCTGTGACAGAATCATTTTCCCGAACTGTGGTTTCAAAAGTGAACCGTGAATTTACACCAGTTTTAATTCCTGTTCGACCAATGGCATCTTGATTCTCTTCATGCATTCTATCAATCATCAACAGCAGCCCCAATACTTCTACCTCACCTCTTACACGTGTGCTGGCATCATCAAAGGGACCTCCTTTAGATGCCTTAAATGAAAGTATTCGTTCCACTTTGTCTTGTCTGTCCCTCAATTTCATTAAATCTGAGAATGCTTCACGTTGCAACCGCTTCAAGATTTCAATCTGAAAACATATCACTGAAGAGGTGTAAAACTTATATTTTGGACAGTAAAGCTCTTATACAGATGCAGAGTTGTATGGAAGGGTATTCAAGCATTGAACTAATAATCAACAACCTTCACTAATATTCATGCAGGTTCAAACACTATAATTCTTTTGTGATGGATAGGTTTATGTTTAAAACCGATATTAATTTCTCATAACAACAGAATTATTTGTTAAACATACGGTACACCACAGATATCAAGTAGGATGTCTTACTACCAATAATGGAAGTATAAAACAGCAAAAGACATACTCCCTCCATTTGAACAAGTAAAAATGACAACCTCTAATTGATAAAATTCATGCTCGACTCCAACTAAAATGAAATCAAAACCATAAACAAGTGTATGTAATTCATATAAGATATTCATAACTCGTGCCGCAGCAACAAAAATAACTGCCAGGATCATCAGTCAAACATTAAAAGTTGCAGTCCTTGACAAACCACACACCCCATTTATAAGGTTCAAAATTTTGCCAAAAACCAATATTATATGCCATAAATTGAAGTATCCTCTAGGATTTGAACCCACTAATTGCTGTCAACTAGTCAAAGGCCACAGAAATTGTGTACTTAAGCATGCTGAACACGCACTATGCCGCGGACCACCCCCTAGACTAGTAGAGCCAAGAAGTTGCTTACAACACTACATTTACCATTTAAGAAGAAAAGCTATACTAGTCCAGTTAACTGATAGGCTGCTCTGGCACCCTATTTCATATCATACATACACTATAAAAAAAGAGTGCAACAAGTAACAACTTACGTGTAAACCAGTAAAAACCACAAGCAAAGTTACCTCTTTAGGGGAACTAGTTACTGGAACAAAAAATATGCAAATTTCAAACAATTACTGCAACTTTTTTACTTTCTTTGGCAAAATAAGTTGGAGCTGTCAGTTACAATCTTATAAATGCAAGTTACATAAAAAGGCTGGGCTATTGCGTTTAGCTATTAGCGTTTAAAATATAATGCTTGCTTAACCATCTCTAAGGTGGTCTAGTGATAAGGTGTCCCCAAAGTCTCAGAAGAGACAAGCGTTCAAACCTTGTTGGGTGAACCATCTTGGGATGGCCAATAGACTCGGCCACGTGAATACCAATTAGGCCGCTAACACCCCAAATAAGGCCCGACTTCCCCGGGTAACCTGACGAGGTATCATTCTCCCTTTCTCCGTCTAATTTAATGCTTGTTTGGCATCAAGCATTAAGCTTTTTTTATGTTGTCTAAATGCTTTTATCTAAGAAAAGAAACGTGGTTTAGCTTTACGTCATTTTACAATTTAAAGTTACACCTGCACACCTACGTTACCAAACACTTTTATAAAGCAAACAGCTACTCCTAACCGCTGCTAGTAACTTAGCCCAAAAGTAACAGAACAACATACATGTACCTTTACATAGATAATAAATCACAATAGTACGCTCATAATAAAGCATATATAAACCTAACTTAACAAAAAAATATATATTATTTTAAGGTGGTGATAATACCGGACGACGTCGTTTGGAGAGTCCAAAATTGTCAAGGATGTTGTTGGTAAAGTCTTGTGTAGATTTTGCAAAATGTTTTAGTTTATCAGCAACAACTGATGTTACTGGTTCAATTTTATCGGGAAGTGCCATTCGATTGTTTCTTACTGCAATGGTGGTTTGAGTTTAGGGTTGGGTATATAAAATTATATGGGGTTTATGATAGGACAGTGTTGTCAAAGGAGGAGTGCTAGGCTAGCTACTTTGAGATTATACAAGAAGAATTGGGGGGAATCCCTTTTGGATGGGTCAAAAACTATCCGACGGATCTTTTTTCCTTTTCTTTATTAAAAGACAAACTTAAATAATTCAAAAAAAATAAAATAAAATAAAATAAATAAAAATGGAACTCTCTTTCATCAAAAGATTAAAGGTGCGTTGGTATCTTCCAATCGGAATGGATCTATAGATTTTATTCTGATTTAAGGTGTGTGTTTTGTGGGTCTACGAATAAAATGTGTATATCATAGTCATTGATTCATTATACATCAATTTGGTGTCTATGAAATTAATTCCTGTGAGCCATTATAAAACTCAAATATCTATAATTTTTTTCATACCATATTTATCATCCAAACATAAACAATTTTAATGATACACTTTTCCATATTTATTGTCATTCTACCTCATACCAAATACGATATCCATTATCATTTCTAACAACAAACCAAATGGGCCCTAAATCCATATTATAAAAGTGAAGTTTTAAAAACAAAATCGAGAAAGATAACCAACTTTTTAATTCCACTGTCTAGCATACTAACCTTGTTGTAACTTATAATAATGGCAAATATGACCGGATTATTTTCCATGTTATTAAATTTAGAGTGAAATGCAGAAATCGTTCTTGTGGTTTGCTAAGATTGCATGAATCGTCCCTGACATTTCATAAGTGCAGGCGGCCTCCCTGTGGGAAACCCTTTTGATCATTTTAGTCCCTGGCACTAATGGGCGTTAAATGGATTCCGTTAACAGTTACACGTTAACCCTTTTTGGCTAACGACCGTTGCAACATCCATCCTTTAAACTAACGACCATTTATAATTTATTATTTTCGATTATTTAAAGTTTTTTGATTTTTTATACTATTTTTTTATAAAAAAGTATACATTTTTATATAAGTTTGTATAAGTTTTTATTTAAGTTTTGTATACATTTTTATACGTGTTCTTATATACGTTGTTGTATACATTTTTATACGTTATTATATACGTATATAATGTTATTATATACATTTTTATATACATTCTTAATGTTTTTTATAAATTTATACACATTCTTTTGTTTTTTATAAGTTTATATACGTGTTTATATAAGAACGTCTATAAAAAACTTAAAAAACTTTATATACGTGTTCATATAAGTTTTTTATAGACATTCTTATATACGTTTTTCTCAATTTCTATTTTATATATGTTTTTATAGGCGTTATATATAACGCCTATAATAAACGATATGTTTTATAAATCGTATATAAAACGCATATAAAAGCGTATAAAAATGTATATAGAAAGTATCTACAACCATATATATAACGTATACAAAAATGTATATAAAAACGTATTAAAAAAACGTATACAAAGTATGTAAGAACATATATAAAAAGTAAAAATATATATAATAGTGTATACAAAAACATATATAAGAACGTGTATAAAAACGTATATAAAAGAATATATATAAAAACGTATAATAACATTATATACGTATATAAATACGTATATAATAACGTATAAAAATGTATACAACAACGTATATAAAAGGGTATACAAAAACATATATAAAAATGTATAAAAACCTGTATAAAAATGTATAAATCTTTTATAAAAATGTATATAAAAAGTCGAAAAACTTTAAATAAATCGAAAATGTTAAATTATAAATGGTCGTTAGTTTAAAGGATGGATGGTGCAACGGTCGTTAGCCAAAAGGGGCTAACGTGTAATTGTTAACGGAATCCACTTAACGCCCGTTAAAGCCAGGGACTAAAATGATTCAAAGGTTTCCACAAGGAGGCCGCCTGCACTTATGAAATGTCAGGGACGATTTATGCAATCTTGGCAAACCATAAGGACGATTACTGCATTTTACTCTTGAATTTATTTGCATGTATTATTTGTATTTTCCTTATAGACATTTACACTTGATTTCTGTTTTTATTTTAAAATAAAATCATCATATTTGTGTCATTTACCCAGTAAATTCACATATTCACCAAGTTATTCAACCGGATAATACATCACCATAAAGTGACATAATACATCACCGCTCTTAACCCAACTCATTTCCATTTGAAAGTTTGAATGGATATTGATGTAATAATGTAATTGAGATGTAGGCCGAAGCCAAAGAAACACGGGTCCGTTTATCGTGGGTTGAGGGAAAACCGGTCCAAAGGAATAAAAAATGTTTATTTTAAGTTAATATTAGTAATTATTGTAAAATTTATAAATTAGTATGAGGTAAATGATTTTGTCAAGTCGAAAATGTTTCTGGGTTTGATTCGTGATTGTAACATGTCTTGCATTGCTCGTAAATTATGCCACACGAGAACTTGTAGCCACCCGTAAATTTCCAAGTCATTAGTCTCATGTAAAAACGAAATAATCGTTTATCTTGATTTAATTAAACGATCTTATGCATTTTCACGCCTGAATTTTTACTTTTTATTTGAGATATGCAACCACGAGTAACGTTGGTAAACGAATGATGCCAATTAATTATTTACTGGCATTTACTGATGATCAAAACACGACAACGAGAGGTTATATCGATAAACGAGTCCGCAGGCGTACCGGCAACACGCCAGTTATGACTTAAATATACAAGTTAACTATCGGAACCAACGACACTATTTTTATATCAGTTTTACGAAAGCGTGTCCAAAAATATAATTTTTATATTTTTACCAAGTCGGGATGTCGCGTTTATTTTTTAATTCAGCAAGACACGGGGTAAACACAACACAAATAATAATAATAGTAGTAGCGATGTGCAATGAGCAGAGGCGAGAGGAGGAGGAGAGGAGGAGTAGTAGTAGTAGTAGTAGTAGTAGTAGTTGTTGTTGTAGTAGTAGTAGTAGTAGTAGTAGTAGTAGTAGTAGTAGTAGTAGTAGTAGTAGTAGTAGTAGTAGTAGTGAGCAGCGAGGAGAGAGGCGGCAAGAAGGCGAGCAACGAATGATGATGCGACAACGATGCGATGGTAGGAGCAATGACAACAACAATGATAGTAGTAGTAGTAGCGATGTGGCGGCATGCGATGGTAGGAGTAGCGATAGTGGTAGTAGTAGTGGTATTAGTAGTAATGGTAGTAGTAGTGGCAGCAGTAGCAATAGTGGTAGCAGTAGCAGTAGTAGTAAAGAAATTCCTACCCTACATCCCTAATCTATCAAACGCAGCCCCCATCCCCTTTTCTCTTCAGAAACCCTTTTTGACTGTTTTCTTCTTCTTCTGGTAACCTTCTCCACGCCCCTCTTCATCTCAAAACACTCACCTCCCCTTTTGATGATAAACAAAACACTCCACCATCTATCACCATCTACTTGGTCAAACAAGAAGCTTGATGCATCCTTGTCTCAGTTTTCTCTTTTCCCACAAGGGTCACGAGGTTGCCTTGGAGGAGGGTTTTGATAGTGTTATTTCTTCAACAAGGATGGCACCATAACCAATTCACCAAAGGAGCAAGTCAACATATCTCTCTTTACTTATTTTTAAGCCCACACCACACTTGTCTCCAAAAATTAAAAAGAGTAATTGGAGTTCTTGGTGGGTTCCTGCGGAATTCGGCTTGATTAGTTCCTTGTTTTTCTATTCCGGTCGATCCCTCTTCGAATTATAAGATTTAAGATTGATTTCTTTTCTTGTTATGGATGTTATTGTTATTGTTAATATTGATGTAAGGGTCTCGATCGAATAAGTGTTCTAGTTAATTTTGATTGATATAAGAATGGATCAGTGAAGTTATCTTTGTTCATAAATCGGTAATAATAACGAAATATAAATCGACCCATAAAATATTTATGTGGTTTGATTCATCTCATTCTTCTTACCGATTGATGTAAGAGTTTGTGTGAATCTGAAATTCATGTAAGTTGATCATAAGTTTTGGTTAAATTGCGCTTACATTCGACTATTAGTTTGGCGTAGGATAAACCCCCTGGTCGTTTAACATTGGTCGGAAACTTCATTGTGAAATTGTAAACTCTTGATGGGTGATAGATACTTGATAGTGAAAACTGTTGATATCGTTTGCACCTCACGAGTCCAAACGACCCAGCATAAGGGGTTACATTTGGTTGGTATTTGGTCTAATTGTCATGGGTTAGACTTGTGAGTTATTGCCTCAAAAAGGGCTAACGACACTTCGTTGGTTGTAATACTTAGTAGTGCCTTTTAACCCTTGACGTGAGTCTTCGACTCACAAGCTATATACCCCGTTTCAATCCGGTCATGTTGCCAAATTGGTATCGTGTTTCTTATCGTTCTTGAGTGTCAAAATGTTACAATATGTTTCTGCCTCTCTTGTTCATTAACATGTTTTTGGCATCATGTCGCTAGTCTTTTGAGAGTCCAAAGTTTTGAAATATGTTTCTGCTCCCTTTTCCATTAAGGTGCGTTTGGTTAAGACAGACTGGGCTAAAGCCCTTTTATCATGAGGGGCCGCTTGGCTGTTTAAAGATGGGTCGAAGCCCATCCCCTCTTGACAGTCCGTTCAATTAGGGACGTGTTAGTTTGGGTCAAAGCCTACTAAGTATTCGAGTACGTTTAATACATATATACTAATACCGTCCGGCATATCCATCGACTCATTCCACAACTTCATTCCAAAATTATTTCATTTCATTCGGCCACGAGTGTCGCGAAGTATTCCTCGACCAAACGCCATCTTAGTTAAAGTATCTCAATTCATCTAATATCGACTACGTAAATTATTATTCAAACCCGTCTTCTCAATTCAACTAATATATATAACCAACTCAACCTATTTTACTAACTTAACGCTTATAAAAGCTAAACTACGTCACAAGGCTTTCTAAAATATCGCCTGTTTTCTAAATCATAATGACGTATATATACACTACTATTTCTAAAACGGCAACTTTATAATCTAATTACTAACTATACTATAAGCGAAACTCAGCCTTAAAACGTTGAACAATATTTTACATAAACGTTATACTCAAACTACAACGAAATCAATTTATATAACAATGTCTCACTATTTTGTCAAAACATGACTCTAAGACGTATAACCGGGTCACGCCCGATTTTTCCTGAAAATCCTATAGTTATTACTTAAACCTTCTTTTACAAATATTTTCACTAAAGACTATCATTTGGAATATAAATTGTACACACTTTCAATTATTAACTAAGACCTAATATACTTGTATAAAATATATAAATATATACTTTTAACAATGTTCTATCATAATCCAAACACGTCTCCTACTCTTACGTAACTACTTTCCGTACGTCGTCTTTTGGTTATCGACGAATCAAAGACTTATTCGACTTGATATCTTACTATCCTATATGTATATACTTTCGCACTTCCATGAGCCAATGTTCGCTACTTAAACGCTGCCACACAAGCAACAATAACATAAACTTTTGACTTATTTAAAACGCTATCGAGTCAAGCATAAACATATAAACTAAGACTTGCCATACTATTATAGGTCGCGTGACGGTACTACGTACTCCTACCATTTGACTTTACGCTGTTTCGGATTGCTTCACTGAGGTGAGTTCATAGCCTCGCTTTTACTTGTTTTTCAACCCCCCCCCCCCAAGGGAGATACATGCTATAAACTAGAACACAAGTTTTTTTTGCAAATGTATGCTTATCTGATTTTTACGGATGCCTAAGTAGCTTGCCAAAAGACCCCTACATCATGAATCATTAGTCACTTGCGAGTGAACGCAAATATCGTGGATATTACTATGGGGAGTAACGACTCTGTCTTAGTTATCAGAAATAACGGGGCGCACCATATTTGAATGTATTTAGGTAACTGGCTATTACCTCTTTCGGGGGCAAATGCTACGTACATCACTGTTAGGGTGTATACAGTTGAGTCTTGGTTTCATGAGCTTAATGCATAATAATATGTGATTTTTCTATGATTAATTGGCTTTGAAGCAATTATCATCCTTTATCATGTGTTCAAATGACTAAACTATAAACACATGAATTCACTCAACCGTTGTGTTGACCTTTTAAGCATGTTTATCTCAGATATTAAAAAGACGATAGTTAACCTTTGGAGGCGCTTGGGCATTGGCATGACATGGTCATAGAAGACTCCGAATTTATGTATTGGGACCACATTTTGTTAATGGGCCATTTTCCACAATAATTCAACTTTTGTAAACTCTGTTTTACTACGATAAATGAAATCTTTTAAGAAAAAATATATTATTTTATACCTTGTGTTATGATCCTGTGGAGTAGCACCCCAAAAACATTTTCTTCCGCTACAAACCATTTTTGGGGTGTTACAGAACTTGTCGAGTTTTATTCCATTATAATAAAAGAAAAATATAGCCCGTAATTATTGTTTATCCGTGTTTACATTTGCTAATGACTTGATGAATTTTCGGGGTCTTACAGCTCGCACTTGAAAATTGTTTTGTAAAATTGTGTGAAGTTTGATTTTCCAATAACACATTTGTCAAAATTAGGCAGATTAACCACAATATAAAAGTCCCAAAATAGCCCTTATTTATCAAACTTAGGCAGATTAACCACAACCTCCATAGAAGCATCTAACTACATAACAATTTATACAAGTGACTATCCCACATACAAAATTCAAATAACCAGTTTATAAACAATCTTCAGAAGTTAATTAACAAACCCTAGCAATAAAACACATGCCATACACAAACAAAAACCCTAACCCTAAAAAACCCTAGAAACACATACAAGAACGATAAAATACATCCCATACACAATAAAACACATGCCGTACATGGAAAAGTCCGTATTACAATTAAGCAGTTTATTCAACATGACAATAACAATAAAATAAAGAACAGAAACGTGGTTTTAAAATATTTACTACTTTATTAAACAATAACGTTTTAAAACCCTAAAAGATTAAGCATATACAATATCACCAAATCATACTCACATCAAAAAATAAAAGATAAGCAAATAATAAAGGCCACAGAACAACACAAACATAAAATACAAGCAATAGAAACAAAACCCTAAAAGAACATAATATGAAGTTTTAAAAAAATTAGGGTTTCGTAACATACGGACAAGCATACCCTATAAAAACCCATTTTAAATATAGATCGGCCAGAGTTAAGCGTCGAAGAAGATGAACAGTTACTACGTGTTTAGGCGAAGAAGATGAACAGTGCTTGTAATGAGTTAGATCTAGTGTGTGATTGGGTTAAATGTTATCTTGTGTGTGTTTTGAGTTAAACATAGTGTGTGTTTAGATCTGGAGTTCTTGTAGTGTGTTAAATACGCTAAGAGATTTTCAAATGCATTGGTGTGTTGGATACGTTAAGTGATCTTTCAAAATTCTGCATGTGTGTATAAGTGTTTTTGAGTAGTAGAACTAAAAGTATTTTTGTATTTTGTATTTGTGTATTTCTTTATTTTTTTGTATAAAATTAAGTATGCACAATTTTCGAGGTAGATATCACGGTATTTTAGGAAGGTATATCAGAAAAGTACACCTATCTACCAAATGGTCGCCCAATCTATTAAATGTAAGTAGCCCAAGTCCCGGTAGCCCAATAATATTTTATTATTATTTGAGGTTTGACTTTTTTTCACTAAAAGACAAAATCCGGGTCGCCCCGACAAAAAAATAGTAGCCCAAAGTACTCGTAGGCAACAAGTCTTACACAGAGCTTACACACTTGTACTTGATGTACTTTTGTAAATGGACACTTTTTATGAT